>JAYMFT010236835.1:0-11108 GCA_038088735.1 Panulirus argus | reverse complement strand
GAGAGAGAGAGGGAGAGAGAGAGAGAGAGAGAGAGAGAGAGAGAGAGAGAGAGAGAGAGAGAGAGAGAGAGAGAGAAGAGGAGTTAAAGGAATGGTTTAACTAAGAGAGGAGAATACAAAGGGCGTTGTAGCAAATGACATTACAGAGCGAATGGAGAGAAAGATGTTGAGATTATTTGTTGGTTATCTGGGGAAAAAGGAACAGCTTTGGGAGGTATCTATCTCTTGGATATATGTGTGTATGTGTGTGTGTGTGTGTGTGTGTGTGTGTGTGTATGTTGTAATGAGACGAAATGTTGAGGTGAAAGAGAGAGAGAGAGAGAGAGAGAGAGAGAGAGAGTCCTACGTTACCTTGTATCTAATTCCTCTTTTAGACATAAACACTTCCTTCCTTCCTTCCTTCCTTCCTTCCTTCCTTCCTTCTTTCCTTCCTTCCTTTCTTTCCTTCCTTCCTTCCTTTTCCTCCCCATGTCACCCACTTCCTCCGTCCTCTTCTTCTTCCCGCTTCTAGCCTCCCCACCTCCCTCTTCCGCGTTAACAGTCATATCAACGCTGCGCCTCCTCTCCCCTCTCCCCCTTCCTCTCCCTCTCCCCTCATCTCCCCTCCCCACCCACTCCCTTACCTACCTCCCCAGCCTCCTCCCCCCACCCTACCTCCACTAACCCTGTCAAACATAATCAAGTGGGCCGAGCGCAAAGATCAGCGACAGAGGAAATCCATTAGCGTGGTGAAAAGACGAGCGGACAATGTGCTACTTAGACGCTGCAGTGAGCGGTCGCCAAAAGAGAGGTTCTCACACGGCGTCAGCCGAGAGTTCTGGAATGTGGCCCGGATGGTTGTAGGACTCCAGAGTGTGGTCCGGGTGGTTATGGCGCCCAAGGGCGCGATCTGGGTAATTGTGGGATCCCAGGCTATGGCAGAGGCGGCAGGCAGTTGGCCTTTAAACTATCGTCCACATGCTGTTCGGGATACCTTGAGCGCAGCCTGGAGTCTTGTGGCACCCAGGAGTTTTGGGTTCTGTGTGTGTGTGTGTGTGTGTGTGTGTGTGACCGAGTTTTAAGTCATGTGGCCTTGGTTGGATTGCGGAGGCGACCTGGTGGATCCCTGAAGTGTGACTTGGCCTGATTGCAGGACCCTGGGGCGTGACCCGGGTGGTTGTTGCCGAGCCGCGGACTGTGATCGTGAGGATTGTGAGACACTAGATGGTGCCAGTGTATGACCCAGGAGGCTCTGAAGTCCTCAAATGTGTCCTATGATGTTATTAAACCCTGAAGTAAGAAGTCCTTATTAGTTTCGAAGCTCTTGTATGTGTGGGAAACATGGGAATTGCGTTACAGGTAATGGGAAGACCTTCCAGTGTGCTCACGGCTTAGGAGTCCAAAAAGTGGGGAGAAATCATGGTTGAAGGAGCTTGCATGTAATTCGCGTTCACACAGGTCCCCTGACTGTACTCGGTCGGTTGTGAGAAACTGCTGTGTGTGGTCCTGGTGCTATGAACTACAGAGTGGAGCACTGTGGCAAAAGGAGTGGTAGAAGATCTGTGGGACAGATTTTTGCTTTGAATTGTTTGTGTGAGAAACACTTCGAGAGAGAGAGTGATTTGTATATGGTATTTATGTACCTCGAGGAAGCGTATGGCGCTACAAGTATATAGTGTTGGAGCAAAGGAGAATAAGGCGTGTGCGTGGGTAAAAGGGGAGGAGGGTGAATCTACAGTATGCCGTGGGTGGGGAAGGAGGGAGGTGCAGGGAGGCGAGTCAATTGCTGTTTGCAGGTGACACGGTTCTGGTAGCAGAGTCGAGAGAGAAACCGTAGAAGTCGGTGCTTGAGTTTGGGAGTGTGTGTGAAGGGAGTTGAGGGGTAATGTGAATAAAAGTTAAGGGATTTAAATAGGAAGAACCTGGAAGAAGCTTTAGATATGTGCGGGAAGATATGGCAGCGGATGAAACTACAGAAAGGAAGTTTTAATGAGTCATAGGGTGGGAAAGAGGGCTAAAACCCTGGGTACATGAAGGAGTTGCGGAGGGAGTGATGACGCCTGCAAAGGGAAAGATGAGTACACTATCTGAAGGCACAGTAGTCCCGACGGTGTTGAATGAGTGCGGACCTTGGGCCCTAAATGCAAAAGAAAGGAAAACGGTGAATCTGTTGGAAATGAAATGCCAGAAGATAATTTGTGGTATGAGGAGGATTGATCGTGTAAGGAATGACAGTGTAAGAGACAGGTGTGATAGTAAGTTGAGTATGACTGAGATAGCTGATCAGGATCTGCTAAAATGGTTTGATAGTATGGAGAGGATGAGTGAAGAGAGACTGACTAAAAGGATGCATCGGATGTGGAGGAGGTTGGGGTAGGGAGAGACTGAGAAGGAGCTAGAAGGATGGAGTGGAAGGTCCTTTCATTAACCGGGGCCGAAACACTCAGAAGGGTGAGAGACGTGCATGGCATGTGGACATAAGCAGGCCGTATGAAGTGGTCAGGGGAACCACGGAAAGATCTGCGGTGCTTGGCTTTGGGTGGAGGTCTGATTTCGGTGCATTTCACAGGACAGCTGGAAAGGAAATGCGAGCAAACGAGGATGTTGTTCGTCTGTTCTTGGCGCTACCTTGGTAAGATAAGAAACGGAGAATATATATATATATATATATATATATATATATATATATAGTATGATATAGTACATTGCAAAATATAATAGATTATATTTCTGAGGTTATATACTCGCACATAATCTCACAAAATTCTTATGAAGCTTTACGCACTCCCACAAATATAGTGAGCATCAGTCATGGAATAACACGTATCAGGAGCTAACAATAGATGGGAAAGATGCCATCGAGTGTAGAGGATCAGGAATTAATGCTCAGGACGTGATCCGGCTCGGGCCTTTGCCGTAAAGGATTGAAAACCAATTACTCCTTTTGTTTGGTGTTATTCGTGAGCGCTAATGCCTTCAAGGAGAACTGCAACTCGGTCCCATATTTCTCTCTCATGGCTCACCATGACTGTATGTCTTCCCTCCTATTGTATTCGTAAGAGATATCTTGGCGTCATTTACTCTTGTCGGGTGATATTTTCCGAGCATTATGTTCAGGCACAGGCTCTGTAATTTCAAAAAAAAGAGAAAAAAATATTTTGTACTTGACGTATTATCTTCCAAAAAAGATACAAGATAGATGGCTGTCATGCAGCATTTTGCGAGAGCTGCGCGCCAATTATGGCGTGCAGCATATTTCATTGAAAATTTGGGGGTCTGTCACACGTCCCCGGCACAGTGTGATATTGTGTTATTCCACAAGACCATAGCGACTATCCAGCTCTACCATAAACTCAGTGTACAGTGCGTTGACGTTTAGAGCCCTGCCATAACTTCACAAATGCAGTAGGTTGATGGAACACGATGGGCAACCAAATCATAGAACTGAGTCTCTCTCTGGCTTATACCCCAAAGCCCCCCACTTTTGGATCTGCCTCTACTCTGAAAGCCTTTTCTCTTTATTCATTTATCCATTGTCTCGTCTCTCCCCTTCTACCTGGGGTTCCTCTCTCTTCCCCTTTCGTCTCCCCCACTTCAGACATCCCTTTGTCTAATATCTTTTCACCTTTTTCATCCTCTGCTTTCGTCTTATTCTTTCATTTCCTTTCTTTCGTCATCTCTTCCTCATGTATACCTGTTTGTCTTTCGTCTTCTTTATGGCCACTCTTTCCTCCCTTTCTCTCGTCTCTCGAGCCCGCGCAGTGATTACGTAACCCGAGAGATAAGGCTTGACCAGCCCAATTTGTTTGTCCTCTCGGGACTTGTGATAATCAGCTCGATTTGTTGCTTGTCTCTGCGGCCTGGGAGGGAGAGATCGAGAAGCGTGGCGGATGAGGGCGGATTGTGGGTGCGTGGAAAGGTGGTGTGGGTGAGTTGTGTCTGTCTGCCTGTCTGTCTGTCTGTCTGTGTGAGTGTGTGTGTGTGTGTGTAGAGTAGGAGCAGAGAGGGAGTATGAAAACAGGTGATAGTAAGAAGAGACGATGGGGGCCTGTCGATCTTCAGGGGACGGGAAAAAAACACACGGCGTGAGGGGAGTGGACAGTTGGATTGAGGCAATTGAGGGGCTGGATGTGGCAGGAAGAGGAGATATAATGGTAAGTGGAGGATGTAGGGGAGAGAGAATGAGAGAGAAGCGTCATGTGAGGGACGGTGTAGAAGGGGAGACAGACGAAGCGCAAAAGGAGAGAAACGAAAATAGACGGCTGGATGTAAAGAACTCAGACGATATTGAAAGGAAGAGTATATTAAAATAAAAAGACGGGAACGTTCAGCTTCTAAGGCGTAATGGGAAATACAAATACCAAGAGACCTGATGTTTAATGACGAAGTTATCTGCTCGAGGGCAGTAACAGTGGCCGAGGTCAGTATCTTATTTGTGGTAGAGAAAAGACAGTACAAGACGAGAAGCCTTCCCACACACACCACTAGCTGGCAGGAAAACAGAGGAACATCATGTACAATAAGAGGGTACACCACTGCCTTGGTAATCATGTGGATTAAAGTAAACGGACAGAACATTCCCCACTCTCTGACTACAGCAAGGGTGTCCGGGAAGGATACTTAAATCCGGAAGGGAAAACAGTGAATGAATTTTAAAACAAAAATGATTTTGAATGTCTATTTTTCCTGCTTAGAAACAGGAAAATAGACAATGCGTTTGATGCCTCGTGTCAAAGGGTCCTCTCATCAGCCTCGCCACTAAACAAGGACCTCATGAATCAGCCTCACCTTATAAGAAAGCCTTTTTGAACCTGCTTCACCCCGTAACAAAGCAACCTTGAACCATCCTCGCCCGGTAACAAAGCAACCTGGCTTGTTCCAGACTCATCCAGTATAAACAAAGACTTGTTGATCCTTCTAAGCCTCGTATTAATGTCTGTCTGGACCATTTCCGATCGAAGACAAGACCAGCCTCACCTCTTAACCAAGCTTCCTCGACCATGCTTGTTCTGCAGCCCAGCCTCAGCTTCGCAAAAAGGCCACACTAGGCAATCCTTGACTTCCAGTGAATCCTCCCTCGGGAAACGTAACCCTAGAGTAACACACTGCATGACCGGCCTTGCCTTAGATGAACCTACATCTGTACAAGAACCTCCTTGGGCGAGTCTCACCTTGCAATAAAGCTTTTCTGATCAATCTTTGCGCCCACGATAAAGTCTCCATGGGCCAGTAACTCCCACTCGCTCAATAACAAACCTTCCAGTAGACTCGGGGACTCGAGACTCCTTGGGGAAGGTGACGGTAACAAGCCCCTTCTCACCAGATGGAAGCGATGAGGCTCATTTGTCAGGATCGCCTCGTCCCAACTCTCGGGAAGACTCTTCGTTGTCTTTGACGACGAACGGGGTGTACTGGATATAATTCATGATAACAGTGAAAAACTATCGCTGAATGAACAGAATATATATATGTGAATTTAGCCATTCTCTTTCATCGTAGATGACTTTGACACGAATGTAAATACAGCAGTGCCTGTCGTTGTTGGGTAAAGCTTTGCATGAATTGGCGGGGAAAAGAACAATAAGACTGTCGAGTGACGCACCGTGACCATCTGCCACCACGACAAACGTTGACGCTATGATGAGAGAGGAAAAGTATATTGATCTGGGGTGGTTGGTCTCGGAGGTCATCATATTTTTTCTTTTCTAGGAAAGGGTCCAGCCAGGGCTTACTGAAGGATAGGCCTCGTTAGCAAGAGCCTGATCTTCAGCAGAGTCAGGAAACGGGTACCCCTGGAAGTCTTGCGGTCGGGTACTCCTGGAACTCTTGTGGTCGGGTACTCCTGGAACTCTTGTGGTCGGGTACTTATGGAACTCTTCTGGTCGGGTGCTTAAGGAAATCTTGTGGTTGGGTGCTCCTGGAAATCTTCTGGTCGCGTACTTAAGGAAATCTTGTGGTCGGGTGCTCCTGGAACTCTTCTGGTCGGGTACCCCTGGAACTCTTGTGGTCGGGTGCTTATGGAAATCTTGCGGTTGAGTACTTATGGAAATCTTGTGGTCTGCTGCATACTGTTGCTCTGTGAAGTACAAAGTGCACAATGGGTTTACTGATTGCCTTAATTTTACAGATTTGTAAAGAAAACTCTTGAAAATTAATAACAGATCCACTCGCTCGTATTTGTGGATAATTTCTATTGTCTTGTGAGAAATTCATTTCCCTCTTGACAGGCTATAGAACTGTCAAGAGGGTAAATGCACACACCTTCTTTAAGGAAAGACTTATCAAATTGCGATAAGGTGGTGCAAATACTGTAATTGCCTCGGAGTTATAATAACTTGTTAATTAACTTCCAGCCAAGTTAGAGGACACAAATATGAAACGAAAGCTCATACAGCGTCGCCTGAACCACACTTTGCATATCCCAAATCACCAAATTTAGCCCGAGTTAAACGCTTAAAGAAATTACAAACTGCAATAAAAGCCAGAAGTTGGGGATAACCGAGTTTTTAAGACGTTCGATTTTTCCTACAAATTTAATGCTGACTACTCGCTTACAGCTCGAACCCAGACGCGAGTCTCCTGTAGGTGGGGGACATGTTATGTCCGCGAATCCCTACAGGATCAGTGCCTCTATAGCTGGGTTACCGAATTCGAGGAAGATTATATTGACTCCCATTGCTTATACCTTGTTAGTAACGTTGCCATTTGTCTTTAGTGATGGTGACCACGTGATGTTAGACAAATACGTAGACTACCCACCTCATTTGAGTGGAATCCAACCGAAGCATGTGGAACACTTGTGATATTAAACATGACAGGATGGGACTTTATTCTTACTTTACAACTCCCAAGAATACCTTTCTCTAACCGGCTTAAATACAGAAGCATAAATTACCAACCTATGATCAGAGGCAGAGGAGTTGGGAAACAACTAGCCCACAAACGCTTCCAAACCGCTAAAGCTTTCCTTGAAGGAAGAGAGGAGAATGATATTAGTGATTGCCCGTTAACGGCTCGAAGAGAAGAGACCTGATCCTAAGTAAGTGATTAGCTGGGACGATTTCCTTTGAGGTGTCTGTGATTGCCTCTTATGTTGGACATGTTTTGCGGTTTGCCTTCCCAGCGATATCATAACTGAGTTCTCTCGACTGGAGAGAGAAAATAAAAGAGTAGAATAACATGAGTTGCTCGCACCCTCTCTCTCTCTCTCCCCCACTCACATACACACACACACACACACACACACACGCACACACACACACACACAAACGCACGCACGCACTCCCCTCAGAATATTTCTCAAAGGGGAAGATACAGATACAAAGAAGAACTGTGAGAGTATCTAGATGAAAGAGACTGGTAAACAAATACATCTAAAGGAAAAAAAATGAAGAAAATTAACATATGAAAAAAAAAAATAGGTGTAAAAAAATGGTAATGATGAAGAAAAAAACTATCAAACCAAAACCAGCGTTAAAATGACAAAGCCTCGGAGTTGATACATGAACCTCACCGAATCAGGAATAGATATGTCCTCCCGTTCTCCCAAGTCACATCGGGATCAGACATCCCTGGCTGGCTAGCTAGTGCAGCAGCAGCTGGCGCTAAATCCTAGCCGTAATCAAGCGATCGCTAGTAAATTAGTAGGGAGAAAACTCCGGCGTGTTAAAACCTTTCGCGTGCTGTTATCTCCAAACTTCTCTCTCGTGGTCTGTAGTTTGTAATTTCTTTACGCGCTCGAGCCCGGATAGGCCGGCCATTACAGAGCTGTAAAATGAGAATAAAGTCCCGTTTTATAGCTGCTCATTTCATGATTGTGGTTTCTGATTCGGGGAGACAGAGTTCCGTGGAGATCATAACTTTAGAGCGTATTATTTAACGGGTGTCTACGAATTCCAGACGCTAACCGCGTCCAAGATGACGGGAATCAGTTTATCTTCGTAATAAACTTACGCTGTTTCTTGGTAGTGATAAGGACAGGCAAAATTACCATCTCTTTTCTTTCCCTCTTTGAGGAAAGGAAGGGGTTTCTTCCCTACTTCTGTTATATAACTTTTTTTCATTAGATATATCGTCTAGACAGAATACTCGCAGGCTACGCTTCCTCTATTCTCTTCCTTCCCTCGACGGCTCTAATGCATCCAAGGAATCCCCTAACTGGCCTAGAATACTCAAGAAAATTCGAGTAAATGAAAAATCTTCTGAAATGCACACAGCATACAGAAGAGAAAAACCTTTTATGATAATAGTAGACGTTAAAGAGACGGGGCCCCACGAGTGCAAAACCCCATCCCCCTACAGTACGAATAGATAACTAAGAATAGGTAATTACATAGAAATGACTTCTATGGGAGATCGGAGACGTATCATTAGTGTATGGAAACGTCAAACAAAATACTGATTTGAGATCTGGGGGTATCTGACGCAACGTGTTAAGACACTAAGAACGCAAGACCTTAGCTTCTCTGCGATTTCTAGGATTACCCTTGTCGTATCTGCCTCTCGCAGTACAGCTAAGGACGAGGGATATAGGATTAGGGAGAGCTTTATTTCCTTTTGCTGTCAAGTAGGAAGATAAGCATCCTACGCCCACACGAAGGACTATGATTTCTTCAGACCTGTTCTCTGCTGGTTCCCGTTCCAGGCGACAGAACTCCAGCGTTCCTTCAGACTGCTACATCTCTATTCCATCCTCCCTCATGCTATCCTCCATCACTTTGCTCCATACCACTATACGTCTTCCCTCCACGTGATACCTCTCCACACCACTCCCTCCTCCTACTACTCCACATTACATCTCCCTCCACAGTCTTCAGTTAATACAAGATCATCTCAGTTCCCGAACGTGGTTCCATTCAAACTTTTTTTTTTCTTTCTTTAATTTTCTCGCATCGTATTTTCTTTCTCCTTAATCTACGACTCTGTCCCCAAGAGGGACAGTCTTTTGACAGCCTATCGTCTTTGATCGTCTCTCTCTGACGTTCACAGAAACACCTCCGCCTTCTGAACTATCACACTGTAATGCAACTCTTTCATTTTCTCCTTACGTCAGCTTATGAGATCATATTTCATCTCGTTAACCTGTCTCTCTTTCATGAAGGAATGTTTTCATGTCTGGCAATAGATATATTAAAAATAGCTATAAGGGTTCTAATTTTGCGCATGTAACAGTTGCAAACAAAGGAATTAGATAGATAGTGTCTACTGGTTGATATAAATCAAAGGTTTTATGTCACAGGTGTGTTGGTAAACTTTATAAGGAAGTTACGACTGGCAGTGCAGTTGCTGGGCGAATGCCTACTGCCAGTTATCCTGCTGAAGTTTTCGACCTGCTTCAGTAACCGAGCGTATATATCTTCTCCTTTCCTGCTTGTGACATTACGAAGAAAAGGCTCAAGATCTTTCCTTTGATGTCTGTTCTGAATGAATCTGTCAGATAAATGCCTTAGTCTATTTGCTCCAGAATGCCATAAGACAATGGCAAATATCACTTCTCTCCTACCTTAAGCTGAGAGTTGTAAAGCCTAATATTCTCTCTATTAGCTACAAATCTTTAGCTTGAAAAGTTTCTAGTTTGCCTAAAACAAAAAGTGATTCGTGGATCCCACATGTTGCACTCGTTTACGATCATGATGTGAATGCGTCATGTGTCAAGACGTAACGTTTGTAGAATAGACTGTTAACTACTGCCTGAGGAACGTCCAGAATGCAGTGTTGAGCTCTATGCACTATCCTGCCCGTCTCCGTACTTTGATATCTATCCTCACAGTAGCTCAACGTGCCCTATCGGCAAGTTATTTGCTGACAGTTTGAACAAAATGATTCATCATATCCTGAATCATTGGATGTGATTCATAGCCATGCCTCAAAAGACATAAGGATTCATTTATCCTTCTTCAATACACAGGAGACAAAGAACACCTCATACCAGAAGCCTAGGTTTCATTATAGACGAAGCTGCTTCTTCATTCCCCCCCCCATCCGTGAATCTTATGAATTGATTATATTTTTTTTTGAAATCCCTCTGATTTATAAAGTGAATTAGATTCTATTTTTCATTGTATGATTCTTCCTAATCCTCGACAGCACACTTCCCAACAATTCCTGTTTTCATTTCAGTCGTCTGACAAATCATAGATTCTTTTTCCTCTTCCTTCTCCTCGCATTTGCTTTCTCCCTCCCTCCCTCCCTCACGACAACAGTCCAAACCAATGCTTTCCATTCCCTCGAACATCGCTTAGTTTGCTGTAATCCAATCTCGACCCTCCTGATATCTCTCAGCCGCGTCCGATAATTTCTCTTGCCAGTCAAAATCTCCAAGCCACTCCAACACTCCTGAATTCCACTGAAAATATCTAAAGCATTTTATCACCCTTTCAGAAAAAATATCCTTGCTCTACCATATTCCAAATTAATTAGGATGAGTATAATCTTATATCTATGACTTTGCTATGTCGTTATCATACGTAATTTGTTATACAAAACTGATATATTGTTTGTTAGTATCCATTTCCAACTTGAGTCATCTACTCCATCTACATTATTATCCTCCACTTCCGAGACGAATTTTCTTATTACATCTCCTCCTTCCTCTATTACCAGCCTGTAGGGTACTCGTGACCCACACTCATTTCAATAACGTATCACCAACTCTCTCGCATTGCGTTACCCAGATAACTGTATGAGCGACTACTCCACACCTCCCACCAGCACTACATACTTGCTCAGCCCACCTATACCACACATCTGAACAACTTGCATCTGTTCCCTAAAGTAGTGACAACCGACACTGCCTGTTTGTACCACTCAGGTGAACAATTCATCGGTAACAATCACTAGGACAAGGAACTTAAAAAAAACTATCCTCACTGGCACCTTTCGAGATGCCTGAAACTGAAAAAGAGTCGACCTATCCTAGAAGATTTTTCTCTTGATTGCCTCCTCTGTGTGATCGCACATCTCACAGAAACTGCCCTAAAATTGTCAAAGTAATCAATCAAAACGCAGGCTGACCTTACCAAGACTCTTACCAACGTTTATTAAAGACAAGTCTCGGTAGGTTTACTAACACGTCCCATGATCTTAGTTAGATATACCCCATTCTTATTCAGATCTGCTACAACTTCATT
>JAYMFT010236824.1:0-11108 GCA_038088735.1 Panulirus argus | reverse complement strand
TATATATATCTTTTTTTTCATATATATATATATTTCCTCTCATACTTAATCGCTGCTTCCAGAGTTAGCACCAGGAACAGACGAAGAAATGGCCTCATTCGTTCACATCCACTCTCAAGTTGTCATACATAATGTACTGAAACCAGAGCACCCTGTCCAGGCTCAACAGACCCTTCCGTGGTTTCCCCAGGCCAATTCATATGCCCTGGTTCAGCCCAATAAAGGCAAGTCGCCCCCTTTATACCACATCGGATTCAATTTGCTCCATCCCTAGCACGCCTCACACCCTCTTGCATGTTAAAAGCCCCGAACTCTCAAAGCCTCTTTCACTTCATCCTTCCACTTCTTCCTTGGTTGCCCCTACTTCCTACAAGTAAATTCTCGTTGTCATCCTCTCCATATGTCCAAACCATTTCAGCACACCCTATTCAGCTCTCTCATACACACTCCTCTTACTACCACACCTCTCTCTCTCTTACCCTATCAACCCTCCTCACACCAAATACTGTCCTCAAACACAGACTTTCCAACATATTCACCCTCTTCCGCTCTTTGTCATCTAGGGCCCAAGTCTCGCATCCACACAGTACCGACGGGACTACTATACCATCAAACATGCCCTCACAGCCGGCAATAACCTCTCTTTCCACGCATTCCTCAATACGCCGAAGACCTTCGCGCCCCCTTACCCCCCATATGGCTCACTTCAGCACCCATGTTCCCATTCGCTGTCACATCCATTCCCAGGTATTTAAAATACCTCACTGCCTCCAGAGTCTATCCATTCAAACTTATAATCCAACTAACTTCTCTCTCTCTCTCTCTCTCTCTCTCTCCACTACTTAAACTATATATTCCTAAACCTAAAAGCCTTGCTTTTGTTCACATTTACTCAACACATTCTCCTTTCACACACTACCTGAAACGGAGACATCGGTTCTTCTCTCTCTCACTCGAATCAACCACCAGCGCCGTTTCGTCAACAAACAGTCACTGACTCATCTCCCGGCCCGTCCTAACGCATATCTGCTCCTCTCTCCAAGACCTTCCCACTCGCCTTCCTCACCGCCCCATCCATAAACAGATCAAACAGCCATGGCTACATAACACATCCTTGCCACAGACCACTCCCCCTGGAACCTCCTCTCTTCCTATTCGCACACTCACCTTACTATTTAGATAAAACTAATTCCTACTAACATCTTACCTACCACACCATACATTCGTAACGTCTTCAACTGAGCACCTTTATCAACCTTATCATATGCTCTTTCCAGATCCACGTATACCACATACAAGTCCTTTTTCAAAGCATAAACCTGATCTTGCACATTCTCTACCACTCCTGAAACCACACTGTTCCTCCCTCGTCTGAAGGTCTGCACATGCCACCCTCTCAATCACCGTTCTCCCACACAACTTACCAGGTCAACTCAACAAACTCACAACTCTGTAATGTGAGCATCCACTTTCATCCCCCTTGCTTTTACGGGGGTATACGGGGGGCGACGGAATGTCATTGGGCCGAGCCAAGAGATAAGAAACCACAGAAAGGTCTCTGGGGCCTGGCTATAGATGGGGAGGGGCCTGTGGTTCCGGAGAATGAGGCCATTTCTTCGTCTGTCAAGCAGAATGGCCTTCGGGGTTCGAACCGGCGTTCTCCACCCTTGCCGCTAACCAGCACTCGCTCACAACACCAACCAGAGACTAAGAATGGCTTCCTGAGCGCCCGTTGCCGTGCGACCGCCAATCAGACCGCCTTGAACTTGTGTCAGATCTCAAAGAAACTTGTCAGGACTCGGACTAAATATTTTTCATATCGCCCTGTTCATTTCGATACCAAACATGACCAAGTTCAAAGCAATTTGGACTTTGATCCGTGATGGCCCACGGCTTGACCTCCTTAACAGACCCTTAGAGAGGGGTCAGCCGTCTGGGGGTCACCCTCGAATTACTTGTTCCAAGGCTCCAAATTGATAAGGTCGTGTTGTTAAACTCGCTTTTCGTAAAAGGGTGTTTCTTCTGAAATGGAGAAAGCAATTCAAGGGGTGTTCGCCTCTAATGAAATAATCACGTAAAGTAATCCAACAGATCCTCGTCTTCACTTACGTGAAGTAATTCAACAGATCCTTGTCTTCACTTAAGTAAAGTAATTCAACAGATCCTCGTCTTCCCTTACGTAAAGTAATTCAACAGATCCTCGTCTTCACTTAAAACATTCGTAGAAAGTAACTACAAGCAATAATTACCTTTAGAATTACCTTTACTGAGATGATTACATTTGTAGTTCTTCCAGACAAACACCTTCGTCTACGGCTTATTAATATTCTTCTTAAAGGTTTGATCATCTATCTATCTATCTATCTATCTATCTATCTATCTGTCTATCTAACTACTTATCTATCAATCTATATAGCCTGATGAAGTTATGGGGTCAACACTAAGCAACACATTATTGGTGAAAAACTGTTCTCCCTTACAATACTTTTCACTGTATCTGCTACACCTTCCTGAACCCCTGCATGTTCTCCCCCTGCTGAACCCGTGCATGTTCTCTCCCTGCTGAACCCGTGCATGTTCTCTCCTGCTGAACCCCTGCATGATCTCCCCCTGCCTGTTCTCTCCCTGCTGAACCCCTGCATGTTCTCCCCCTGTTGAACCCCCTTCACGTTCTCTCCCTGCTGAACTCCTGCACGTTCTCTCCCTGCTGAAGCCCTGCACGATCTCCCCCTACTGAACCCCTGCATATTCCCCCTCTGCTGAACCTCTGCATGATCTCTCCCTGCTGAACCCCTGCATGTTCTCCTCCTGCTAAACCCCTGCCTGTTCACTCCCTACTGAACCCCTGCATGTTCTCCCCCTGCTGAACCCCCTGCATATTCTCCCTCTACTGAATGTGGCTGTGGTGTGGGCATGAGTAGTGTGGGTAGTGTGTGTGGCTGTAGGTGTGGGTGTAGGTGTAGGTGTGTGGGCGTGGATGTGGGTGTAGGTGTAGGTGTGGGTATGTGGGTGACGAGCGAGAGCGAAAGAGAGAGAGGGAGGGACGAGGCGGGTACCTGGGAAGCTGGCGTTGGCCTCGATGGTGAGCGTGTTGGGCCGGTGCTTGTGCTGCTGCTGCTGCTGCTGCTGCTCCTCGTGCTTCACGTGCTTCCTCTGCTGCCGCACAGCCACGGCCGGCATCGCCCCGATCATCCTCACCTGCGGGCAGGCCACAACACGCCGTTAGTTCGTTCCCCGGGGACGAGGGGATAGAGAAGAAGGGGTGTAGGGATGATATGGGTGTAGGGATGATAGGGGTGTAGGGATGATATGGGTGTAGGGATGATATGGGTGTAGGGATGCTATGGGTGTAGGGATGATAAGGGTGTAGGGATGATAATGGGTGTAGAGATGATATGGGTGTAGGGATGATATGGGTGTAAGGATGATATGAGTGTAGGGATGATATGGGTGTAGGGATGATATGGGTGTAGGGATGATATGGGTGTAGGGATGACAATGGTGTGCGGTGAGGATAAGGCATTAGTAGCACCGAAAGGGTTGGGGAACAGGGATGGCGGATAGTGGATAGCGGATAAGGTGGACAGACGGTGACAAGGGGAATAGGGGACAGAGGAGGCTAGGAAGAGGACGGGTTCGTACAGAGAAAAATGTCAAGATTTTATGGCAATAATGTTGAATGCAACACGGCCACATTCATGGCAACAATGATACACATTACACAGGTGGACATGGCAATGATGATGATGATGATAATGACGTCCAACCTGGCGAAAAACAAAACAAACAGCTCGTGACATCAGGGGAGAGCGGATGTCACTTTATATAACCAAGATGTCAGAGGCGGGCCCCTCCTGAGGGAGGGAGTGAGAGGGGAGGGCTGTTCCCTTCTCCTCACACACCCACTGAGTACATAATCATCACCTACTCCTCCTCACGAATAAATCCATCGACTATATAAATCCCTGGCCACGATAAAGAGAGGATTTAATCAAATACACACAATAAGAATTAATCTGTTCGCAAAGTTGCTGTGAGAGAAGTCTCAACGTAAACCACACACTCTCTCTTCGCCTCTCTCTCTCTCTCTCTCCCTTCCTTCCACCTCTCTGGTCGAACCAACCCAACACATCGACTCCTCGGAGGCTGGTCGCCACCTGCCGCCTCCCCTTCATACACCGGGTGTGCGAGGAGGAGGAGGAGGAGGAGGAGGAGGAGGAGGAGGAGGCGAGGCGGCCAGACCCTAGGTTGCGTAAGGTGCTGAGACGGCCGAGTCCAGGCGTTTAAGATACCTCTCGCGTCGACACGCCAAGGAACACCGAGTGCCGCAGACTCGGACCTAACCAGGGGTGTCTTATTGGCCCTCTCATAACATCCTCGTAACCGGCACGCAAAGTGCTGATTCAGCGAGCGCCTTCCGCCTGTGGGACGGTTCCGGCCCGATATTAAGCCGAGGGGCCAACACCTGTCCACGCACACACACTCTTCCGCCTATTGATCACACACCTGCCCTAAAAATACCACAGATGTGAAATGGATGGGCCAGAGGGCGCGGGCGCGGGCCCTGTGTTACACCCGACCTCGACAGACGATGGAACGCACGTAGAAGGAGCGCTCCTGACGAAGGAGGAGGCGGTTCATATCTTAAAGAGTCTGCAAGAGGTCTTCGAAGAAGGGCCCCTCCTTCACAGTGTTATTACAACAGCAGTGACAAGGGCGCGTCTCAGGTTCGGCAGGCTGACCCAACGCGTCAAATCACATAAAATACTGTAAGTTCGGAACGTTCCTTATATATATATATATATATATATATATATATATATATATATATATATATATATATATATGGTGTATAAGAAATATATGTAAGCCATTAAGTACATGGCAGCTGTCAAGCATATGCTAGCTATTAGGTATATTCTAGATGTCAAGTATACTCTAGCTATCAAGTACATGTAAGCTGTCAAGCATATGCTAACTGTCAAGGTTATTCTAGCTGGCTATCAAGTACATGTTAGCTGTCAAGCATATGCTAACTGTCAAGCTTATTCTAGCTGTCAAGTATATGATAGCTGTCAAGCATATGCTAGCTATCAAGTACATGCTACCTGTCATGTATGCATATACCTGTAAAGCATATGCTAGCTGTCAAGCATATTCTAGCTGTCAAGCATATGCAAACTGTCAAGCATATTCTAGCTGTCAAGCATATGCTAGCTGTCAAGTATATGCTACCTGTCATGTATGCATATACCTGTCAAACATATGCTAGCTGTCAAATATATGCTACCTGTCATGTATGCATATACCTGTCAAGCATATGCTTGCTGTCAAATATATGCTAGCTGTCAAGCATATGCTTGCTGTAAAGTATATGCTAGCTATCAAGTGTATGACAGCTGTCAAGCATATGCTACTTGTCAAGTTCCAGTTTTGCTGAAGGCTAAGTATCATCTTGACTGGAAAATGTGTTCCTTTGGTCCACAAGTCAGTCAAAATAATCGAGAAACGGTCGTGTGTCGTACTTGGAAAATATTAGCCCCTTGAGCACGACGGTACGACCCGAGGGTCGTACCGTAGCGCTCAAGGGTCGTACCGTCGTACTCAAGGGTCGTACACAGTCGTGCTCATGGGTCGTTCCGTCGTGCTCAAGGGTCTTACCGTATCTCGAACTACAGCATGCCTTTAGGTGGACACAGAACATACCTCCAGGTGGACACAGAACATGACTCCAGGTGGACACAGAACATGACTCCAGGTGGACACAGAACATGACTCCAGGTGGACACAGAACATGCCTCCAGGTGGACACAGAACATGACTCCAGGTGGACACAGAACATGCCTCCAGGTGGACACAGAACATGCCTCCAGATGGACACAGAACATGCCTTCAGGTGGACACAGAACATGCCTCCAGGTGGACACAGAACATGCCTCCAGGTGGACACTGAACATGCCTCCAGGTGGACACAGAACATGCCTCCAGGTGGACACAGAACATGCCTCCAGGTGGACACTGAACATGCCTCTATGTAGACGTCTGCAGAGACCTTCCACTCTGTGAGTCGGGGTCATCTTTCACTGCGTTAAGAAGGTGTGTGGAAATCTTCTGAATGTCTTTCTGGTGGTCTGTAGGTGGCCATGCAACAGATGCCAGGTTCCCGGTGAGTCGACGACTCCTAGGCGGGTCTGTAGGCGTCCATGGAGAACAGGAGACAGGTTCCAGGCGGCAGGGAGGAGGGGTGAGTAAGTATTCATGGGCGGGCAGTGGCCAGGGACCGTCCTACTCGAATCCGACAAGCTCATACTGATGTAGACATTGGCCAACAGCCCGGATTCACGCCTTCTCTTCCCTCCCACACTCACAAGAAGATTCCTTCTGCCTCAACCCACTCCCCCGGCCACAGACGAATCGTCATCGTCACTATCTGGGAGGCGAAGTCTATGAACTTGAAAGATATATATGTCGAAGAAGAACGCGTGCAGTAATTCACACACACCTTCCCTAAAAAAACATAGTTGGCGATTTTGTGAGAAATGATAATATTTGGCCATTTGCACAAGAGATGAACTCATGTGTTGGCGAACAAAGTAAGTTCTGATCCGACTGAAGCAAAGCTTCATAACTATTAGGATTTCCAGTCTCGGTTTGGTTAGGTATCTTGGCTCTGGCTGCAAGACTCACCGACCTACATATGAAGAAGTTTTGAGATGTTCTTTCCACTGAACTGAGGTCATTCCAGACTTTTCCCTTAAACTGAGGCCGTTCCAGACTTTCCCCTGAACTGAGGCCGTTCCAGACTTTCCCCTTACCAAAGGCCGTTCTCGACTTTCCCTTGAACTAAGGACGTTCCAGACTTTGCCCTGAACTAAGGACGTTCCAGACTTTCCCTTAAACTGAGGCCGTTCCAGACTTTCTCTTAAACTGAGGCCGTTCCAGACTTTCCCCTGAACAAATGCAGTTCCAGACTTTGCACTGAACAGTCTTCATTCCAGATTTTCCCCTGAACAAAGCCCGTTCCGGACTTTGCCCTGAATAGATTTCGTTCCAGACTTTCCCCTGAACAAAGGCCCTTCCAGACTTTGCCCTGAACAGATTTCGTTCCAAACTTTCCCCTGAATGGAGATCGTTCCAGACTTTCCCCTGACCAGAGGTCGTTTCAGACTAAATGACAGGCGAATCTTTAATAAAAATTTTATTAATCTAAGTGTGCACTCTATGTCTGAGAAAGACTACACACAAAACGAGCGTTCAATCTACAGCGTCCGGAACGCTGGAGAAGAAAGAACGTAGCATGTGAACTCCAACCACACATGGGAATACACACTCTCACGGCCAACAGATCCGCGAGACAGTAATAAGTGTCATGGCGTCAAAAAATACACGCAGGTAAAGCCTATTTTACATGAGCCACTCGGAGCCTGCTAAGGGATGGACGCACTCCCGAAGACGACGGGTCCTGGAACCGATCTCAGATCCAGTCTCTCTCTCTTTTGAGTAAACGGATGGAAATGATCAGTTCTCTTCATACCCTCAGGCTGCTATGTTTTTTTTACATCCATTTCCAGTTCGTAAATTTATGGACCCCGATCGTAGTGAGGGAGTATGACATGAAACCTGTCGGGCAAATTTTCTTCAGTCTGGAAGGCACTGGACGGGACTACTCCTGCGTTGTACGAGATCGATAGAGACAAAAGAGGAGCAGAGGGGGAGGGAGGAAGGTGGAGAGGGGAGCTGGGAAGGCCCTAGACCCCACCGGATATTGAAATGGCCGCTTGTTTGGGGTCATACACATACACACACACACACACACACCACGTGACCGACGCCTCCTCCACAACGCTGCTCCTGACGAAGGCCTCACCCCAAAACGACTGCTCCTGACGAAGGCCCTCACCCCAAAACTACTGCTCCTGACGAAGGCCTCACCCCTAAACTACTGCTCCTGACGAAGGCCTCACCCCTAAACTACTGCTCCTGACGAAGGCCTCACCCTAAAACTACTGCTCCTGACGAAGGCCTCACCCCAAAACGACTGCTCCTGACGAAGGCCTTGCCCCAAAACGACTGCTCCTGACGAAGGCCTTAAAGCCAAGCACACAACACACGTCAACACACTGTAGAACATCCAACACCTGCCTCCACTTTAGGAGTCAATCTTATTGAAAATCACTACACTTTCTCTCTGGGGCTGTGAGTGGTACTAGTCATCAACAGATTGGTAATGAAAAGATCGCCGCTGGAGTAACCGCCAGTAAAAGAGGGGACATCCAGCATATATTAAGGGGGAGAATCCATATATATTACAAGGGACAACCACCTTACCAAGTTCGTACAAACAATAATTCAACACTCTAATCACCACAGCATTTTCGTCTCTCAAGTATTATAGTGAAAACATAACTCAGTGGCTATGAAACCGTCACAATCTTTACGACTCTGTCCCCATAACCTTTCTCTGCATGGGTAATTTGTGGCAGCCAAGAAACACGACCTTCAAAACAACCCTGTAGCTAATTTTCTCTCTCTTTTTTCTTCTTTGTCCATGTGAAATACTGAAGCCAATCACAGATCACTTCAAGGGAAGGTTTTTCAAGGCGATGAAGATTGTTTCCGGGGCTGCGCTGTCGACACCGCCACCCGATTGATATGCGAGTTTAACAAACGTGTTTAATTAGATGGTAACCTGTCCAGTTTTGTCTCTGCTGTGAAATACAAGCGAGAGGACGCCTCCGTGGATTGTTAACTGCTTCATATTTGCTGAACCTCCTCTTCTACGACGGTACGATCCCTGAGCAGGACGGTACGATACTTGAGCACGACGGTACGATCCCCGAGTACGTTGGCACGATCCTTGTGCATGACGGTACGATACTTAAGCACGACGGTACACGGTACGATCCTCGAGGATGACGGTACGGCCCTTCAGCACGACGGTACGACCCTTGAGCACGACGGTACGACCTTTGAACACGACGGTACGACCCTTAGGTGTGATAGCGTTGTCACGTCAAAGGCCAGGTCTTCATATACCCAAGGGTCGTTCCGTCGTGCTCAAGGGTCGTACCGTCGTGCTCAAGGGTCGTACCACCAGGGTCGTACCACCACACTTAATGGGCTGAGCTTGGAACGGTATCTTGCCTTGCGTCTGCTGTCACATACGTACCTCACAGAATCACATCAGTAGGCACGAATGACGGCAGTACAAATGAATCACATCAGTATGCATGAATCACACCTGCAAGCACGAATCCCATCAGTACACATGAATAATATCAGCATGCACGAATCACATGAGAACATACGAATCACATCAGCAGGCACGAATCACATATATACGCACGATTCACATTAGTCCACATGAATAATATCAGCGTGCACAAGTAACAGCAGTGGGCACGAATCACATGAAAACACACATAAATGCTAACAGCGTGCACGAATCACATAAAACACACACTAATCACATCAGTACATCACGCATGCATTTACTCCCTCATCTTCTCCTTCGCTATAACATAAAACTCGTAGAAAGAAATTCACAAACCATTGCGCAAAAACAAACAAAACATCTTACTTCATTCACAAGAAAAAGTTGAAGTTTCTTAAAACTTTAGCGTATGCAAATTAGCTTTCCCGTTCTAAAACAAGTTTAAAACCGAAAATGAATTATTATTTAAAAAGGTCTTTGCGTGCCGTGGGCATGTTTGCTTGATCATGACTCAAATTGGAATGGATCATTTGCATCCCTTCCCCCGAACCTAAGTCACACATTCAGTGTCCAAGGCGTTGCCTGTGTCGCTGTGTCTGATTCATTCATAAGATGCCTCCGAGACATGTCTCGAACCCGGTTTGCCACTATGGACGGTGATGTCTGAGGAACACGGGGCTAGGAATCCTCCGAGATGGGATTCGAAGCTCCGGAGGTAGGATTCGAAGCTCCTGAGTTATGGTTCGAAGCTCCGGAGTCGTGACTCGAAGCTCTGGGGATATTATTCGAAGCTCAGGAGTTAAGATTCGAAGTTTAATCAATGATTCGATGCTCCGAAGCTAAGAATCAAGGCTATGGAACCACGATTCAAAGGTCTCCGTAACTACGGATCGAAGCTCCTGAAGCATGACTCAAAGCACCGCAGTAGCAACGACTCGAAGCCCCAAAACTTCCATTTGAAGTACCGAAGCCATGATTCGAAACTCTGAAGCTACTATTCTAAGCTCCAAGGAAAAGACTCGAGGGTCCCGAGGCTGTGAGTCGAAGCTCCGGAGCCACGATTTGAGGAGATCAGCCGAAGGAATACGTAGTCGAGAAATATTACATGAGGAGGGAAGGTAAAAACAGGAACTTTTACTATCGGCAATATGTCTTCATTAGGCCTGGCAGGGCTAGGGCACCTGGTAGGGCAGTCCAGCGACGGAATGAGGACCTGGAGGGAAGGTGGAGGGAAAGGGATAGGAGGAGGGAGCCCCTAGGATGGAAGACGTTGGTGATGGAAGAGGGAGGGAACTCCCAGGAGGGAAAGTGGTGATGTTGGTGAGAGATGAAGCCCCCTTGAGGGAAGAAGGAGTCCCTGGAGGAGGGAGATGGTAGGGAGGGAAGACGCAAGAGGGAGGGAGGGAGGGAAGACGAGGAAGAATCTTGAGGGAACTATTGACTCCCAGATCACGGGGAGGGAGTGGAGGGCAGACCTGTTTACTGCGTCTTAATGACAAAAGTTCCCCCGCCGGAGTCGCTGCAGGAGGCCATGAAGGTGGGACGGGGTGGCCGCGTCGTGGGGAGAATTACACAGGATAGGGAGAGACGGACTGGGGCGCCAGTGTGGGGGCAGCCTACACACACACACACACACGCGAAAATTTAGAGAAAATTCTAAAAAAATAAATAACTTTACACCACTGTATAGAAACACCCGAAAAATCATTTTCTAAAAAGTGGTTAGTTCGCACAGACCACCACAACGGACCACATGAATGAATCTACATCAACACTGGGTAAAGAGAACTGATGAAAATACGACTGTTTACAACACTGGGTAAAGTGAGAGAGAGAGAGAGAGAGAGAGAGAGAGAGAGAGAGAGAGAGAGAGAGAGAGAGAGAGAGAGAGAGA
>JAYMFT010236813.1:0-11108 GCA_038088735.1 Panulirus argus | reverse complement strand
TATATATATATGCAAAAATTACACAAGAGGTAAGTGTGCATATAATGGAGGTAAAACTGCAAGGAAACGGAAAATACGAAGGGTCATACGATTTCGTACAATCACAACATCAGGAATGGATACAGTCAATCCCTGTATACGACATCGTTCCAATTCACTCTGTTCCGTGCACGCCTTTCACCCTACTGCATGGTCAGGCTCCGATCACTCAAAGCCTTTTTTTGCTCCATCCTTTTTTCTGCAATTTCGTCTCCCTTCCCCCCTTCTCCTTGTTCCCTCCACTTCTGGCACATATATCCCCTTTGTCAACCTCCTATTACTCATTCACTACATAATGTCTAAACCATTTCAGCACACCCTCTTCAGCACTCTTAACTACACTCTTATAAAACAATTAATAAATCATTTATATTTGTATTAGTAAACCATTCACAACTATCAAAATTCTTGTTAATACTATCATTCCATATTCTATCTGGCCACAATCAATCTACATAGTTTTACTATAATATGTATAGTTACGAGGTGCATTTGTTCATATGTACAGGCATGCTGAAAACTTACCATAACCAGGAGATGAAATAACGAGCTGCATACCGTTCATATGCCAATGGATGAAACCTCTCCCAAAGTTAATGGCGAAAGACGTGTATTTCATTTCAACAAAACTGAATTTGAAGACACGATCATTTTAATATCGTTCGTGTATATTTACCTCGCCTTTTTCTTTTCTCCTTTCAAGGTCTGGGTAACCTCCTCGTAGTCCACTTTGCTATTCACAGTCGATATAAATTTGCATATACTGAATATCCGTTTGAAGTCTGAAATTTATGTATTCTTTTTGATGGTGCCTCTGTCTGTCTGGTTGATTTAGTATGGATGACTGGATTTATAGCTTGCCTCTAAGATACCTGAGATCTAAAAGCTGCATATATCACGTCGAGTGAAATGACTTAGATAACGCCAGACCGGCAAACATCTCTCTCTCGAATAGTAAGCACTGTAAAATGCAAGTCCTTTTCTCCAATAATGAATATCAGTAAATTCAAAGCTTCCGTTGGGGTTGCCTTGGAGAAGCCACTGTCGTGCTCTTATCAGTCCCTGCCTCCCAACTCCGTGTTCGCCTCCCTCCTTCGTCCTCTCCTCTCCTCACTGTACTCACACCGTTCCTCTATCCTTGCATCCCTGCTCCGCCTTTGCCTCCCTTCCCTCCATCCCCTCTCTCTTCCTTCCTGGGTCTTCGTCTCGCCGGAAACAAGACACCGAAGTTAACGGAGTCTGTTTGTACTGGAAAGCGAATCGGGGCAGAGTGAAATTAGTTTCTACATTTCCGCAGAGTTTTTGTCTTGACTCGTACTCTTAGGATATTCTGTGGTGATCAAGGCAATAAAAATACAGAGGAAATCAAACAGCAACAGTGCACTGGGTCCTTTGGAAGCTGTTCGCAATAGCAGAAGATGCCAGAAACTCACGAAGTAGCGTGGTAAGAGCTGAAAGGCATAAAGATATTTCCAAAAGATAAAAATCTGCAAATTTTCGTGTAACTTAAGAAATGCAAATACTGTTAGTGGTGGACTTGAAGCAAAATATTTATCACGTCTGTTCTTAAACTCTGTTTGGCAAATCAATCCTGTTGAAGAGAAAACATGGCCTCAAATGTTTGCCTACGAGTTTTTATCCATTACTGAGAGTATAATCAAGCACATCAAGTCTTAAGTAGCTACTTCGATCAAGATTATCGAAGCCCGGAATAATTTTGAATACCTGTATTTGATGAACTCTTAAAATTCTCTTTTTTAAGACACAAATTTGAGTCATTTAGTCGGCTCTCATAGGATTTGTTTCTCAGTCCTAGTCATCTTGGTAGCACGACACTATATTCTCCCCATTCTGTCTATGCCTTTTTTTCAAGATGGAGACGAACTAGTGAATTTTAGACTAAGATTCAAAAGCCCTCCCTATGAATCTACGAATTTTTTTCGACACTCTTTACTCTTTCTCTCCTTTGCTTTCTTGCCCACAGATTACTTCATTTCTTTTTCATCGTATACCTTTTGTAGCTCAAGAGAATTGTTGTTACTTACCTTCTGGTTCTTATAGACAATATGTATAATTCTGCACTTATCGATATCGAAAATCTATTTGCCAATTATGACCCCAGTCCACCAATTTTTCTTTGTCGTTTGCAGCAACAGACGCACATTTTCTGATATAGATTTACTTCCTAGCTTACCATCTGCGAATTTCAGTATCTTACAATGGAGCCCATTATGAATATCACTGAAATGAATGTATAAGAAAGTGAACCGGTCCCTAGACTGATCCCTGTGGCACACCACTTGTTACATCCACCCATTAATCACCACTCTTTGTTTGCGCCCATTCACCCAGTTTTCTAGCCAATAACTTTTACTTGCGAGCTTTGAAGCGGAGGTTAATCGATTACTTTTTAAAAATCCAAATGTATGAAATTAACTGCTTTATTTTCAAAATTCATGCTGACTGTATCATAAAAGAAATCAAGAAGATTTGTCAGAAATTAGCTGGGAATCGTACATTGATCGGTGGCCCCAAATGATAGTTTCAAAAAGCTTGCCAACTACTTACGTTAAGTCCATCTGGACGATAATTTCCGGGCAGAGACTTATTGTCACCTTTTTGGAATATCGAAGTTGCATTTTTAAACTTCCCCTTCCTTGAAACTTTCCCGTAGCAAGTGAATTATAGAAAAAAACAGTCAGGGAATCACTAAGGCTTTGAGTCATTCACGATTAAGCATCACCTGATCGATAAACGTAGTGGGTGGATATTAGGTCTGAGAATGTTCTGACTCAGTTAGAATATGACGAACTGTCGGTGGTAATGAGGAGTTATTCAGCCGCGGAAACTTAAAGAATATAGAAAATGAAAGGATAAGCACCACTATCAGTGGCTGGCACGTGAACAAGAGGACTGGAACTGAAGCTAACTGATCAAGCACCTGTACTGAACATAGTATATCTACAATGTATTGTCAAGGCTTACAAGAATTGATCATAATAGTGGCCAAAAGCGGAAGGCGGAGATGAGACTAGGATATGAAAATCTAGTGATGGCAATTAAACCTCCAAAAGGATTTTTTTGTAAAATTATAACACCATCATACTTGGGGGGGTACCCTTGGAGTGGTCTGGTGACTTGAGAGAGAGAACAAAGAAGCAGAGGAAAAGGAGTCGCCACAAGTGACATACAATGTGGCGTCACGTTTTATTTGAGAGACCATCTTGATCATACGTAGAATGTAGAGGAATTGTTGAGATATAGAAACGTGCATAATACATAGAGATATTGTGGGAATAAGAAATAATATAAAATTTGAGAACAAATTGAGTAAGAAGGGGACAAGACCGTGAAACAAAGAGTAGGGACAAAGGATGAGAAGCAATGCTCTTACGAAGTGATAATGCCACAGAAGTCTGGAGACAACAAATTAATATATCCCTGTAAAGCTGCAAAAGGAGAATATAGTTTCCAGTGGGCAGATGAAGATTTACAATAAATCTAACAAAATAGTCTATACAAAAATCAAAGAGTAATAAGAGAATAAGGACAGGCTATGAAACGACGGAGACAATAGTAAAAGCAAAAGATGCATCAAAGCCAGATGATATATGCATGAAATTATTGGTTTAGTCTAAATGTTGAAGAAATTTGAGGAGATGTCGGGGGTAATTAGAACGATGGAGGTGGCAGAAAGGAATCGAAGTATGTGATGAGGATGCTCGACACGCAACCTTAAGTATTCCCATAAATCAATAATGGTGAACATGCCTCCTCTTCCAACAAGGCAGAGGCATTAATTATGAAATAATGTAAGCATTAATTATGGACTAATCTAAACACCAAAGGAGGAGTTGTCTTGGAAGCATAGGGGTGACATATGAGGTAGAATTGCAAATGAGCCAAATTAATTGGATGTAGATAGCCAATTTAGAGATGAACAATATGGGATATAATGAAGTTGGTTGTACCCAATAACTTATTCATCACATAAATAACAACTGGGATCATATATGAATAATAATGAATGCAAGTGATACAGGTGGAGGTGAAAAAGAAAGCTTTTAGTAGATTCGACAAATATGGAAAATTAAGTGTATTGACCATACCGAAAAAGATGACTGCAACGGTTAAGACTTCATCGAGGTGAATGAATCGGCTGTTAGAACAGAAGAACCAGTTAATGACTGTTGAGGAGTTAAGGCTGCAGTGAAACGGGAGCGTCCCCATGGCTTGCGAATTTTCATTTCGGCCGAAATATCACAAAAAAGGTTTAGGCTGCAGTTATCGATAAAGCATAACTGTAGAAAAGTGCTTGGAACTAACTGAGAAGCCTGGAGTGGACGGAGGATAAAAGTCCTATAGGAAGCTTAATGAGAAAACATCGTGATAAAATCGGGGTAATCCATAAAATCCGAATGATTATAGTCAGACTTTGAAATATATTTGGATGATGAGGAATTGGATGGGATACGTCTTTTCGTTTATCTTGATGGCATGTGTAGTGAAAAAAATGTATATAGAAATGAAAATTATAACAACACCAGTAACAACAATGAAAATAATGATGGTAATGATAGTAATCATAATAACTATCATATCTATAATAATACAATAATAATGATAATAATTATAACCCCCATTCACCTTCCTGTCTGTGGCCCACATTTGCTCTTCTGATCTCTAGAATTATAATCATCTTTGCCTGAAAGACTACTTACTTTTACCTCCTCTTTCTTATCGTCTTGTTAGTACAAATTATTGAATATAATAGTAATAGCTCTGTATTCCTCGTTCATTGTTAATCCAAGGGTATGAAATACATCTCACACCCATATGTTCGAAGGATATTGCACTAAGTTCTTTAGTCGCGGGTTATGCTACAATTATCTGATTAAAATCTATAAACCGAATTATGAGAAGCCTAGCCATGCAATGAAAATAAGATTGGCATTGCAAATTTACTTCATATTTCTGTCCTTTAGTTTTTCCCCACAAAATTATGATCAATGCATTTCGTTCATTTATTATGAATACAGTAAGTTTTAAAGCAGCAAAATTGAAGTCATGTATATTACTATTCATTTTGCTTCTGTTTCGTTTCCTCGCTTCTCTCTGCAGCCTTTTCCCCCGATACCTGGACGGTCTCAGAACTTTAATATGAATCTCTCACTTGCCAACAGAAGGATCTTTTCGTGACATTTCGACGCCGACCGTTATCCTGTGGAAATAGGAAATGTCACCAGGGAGAGGCGGAGTTATGTATTCATACAGGAAAACAGGGCAAGAGACCGGTAGAGAAATATGGAGATGTTTGGATAGGCAATGGGCAGGTAGCTAGGCTTTGAGAGATAACGACTTCATAAAAGGATCAGTTTCTTTTCTATTGCGTTGTAGAACGTTGATTTCACGTTCCTATATTTGCAAGTGAGTGTTGGATGAGAGATCTGACTGTATACATAGTCCACGATGTATGACTGGAAATGATCTCCTCAATTCATGACATAACAGCAGTTGTACTCTTCATTCCATGACACCGGATCTCTCTCAGTTTTCTCCCCTATGCACCAAATCTTTTTATGACGGAAGAACAACTAAACTAATATTCCTTAAAACATATACCTTAAAACAAGGGATGCGAATCACCACTCCAAAGCAATGGTTGTCTGTAAGCCACTCTAAAACAAAAGAAAACAACACGAGAACCTCCCTCTACCGACGAGGGGGTTCTATTTCTAGACTCACATTGGGGCGAATATTTCCAGATATTATGGACCCTAAGATTAGGTGCCGACTCTTCGACATCTTGGTGATGATCATCTTCCTCGTCCTTTGTCCCGTTCTCGGTGGGCTGAGCAAGGCGTTCATCTTTTTCTATGACTAATAGAAACTGCAGCGCGATATCTCTTTAGGACTGTCATCAACACTATGCGGTACACCGGTCGCTATGGATGTCTGTCCTTATCTGTGACATTTTGTCGCTCCCTGACATCGTTGTTCATGCACCAATAAGAAAAAAAAATGCTAATTTGAGGGTTTTTAAGAAATTCTCACGCTTCAGAAAAGACATGTGATTAACCTTTTTAATTAAGCAGTTTCTTTGTGTCTGTGTGAGGCAAAAGAAAAATCTGGGGGTATATTTAGAAACAAAAGATCAGCACCCGAAGAAAAACTTTGATTTGTAAAGTACCGTAAAAGTGCACAGAAATATTGTAGAGTTCCGGGATCGATGAATTTCTACAAGTACTATCCACAGATGAAACTGAGGTGTTCTGAATATCATTTACGAGAACAAAAAAAAGAGAGAGGGAAAAAAAACAGAACACTACAATACCATTTGCTCCATTAGCAGCAGATTTTCCTTACCTTCGACACTATTTTGAAGCAAAAAGTACATATTAGCATTACTCACAATATATACGTGAACATGATGATAAATCTCTCATCACCAGAGCTCATGACGGGAAACACTGGCGTCCTTTCACAGAGAATTAATCATGATGCAAAGGACTAGGGATTTATGAATTTAAACCTCGACATGAATGATTAATAGCATCATCCCAGAGACTTATGGTGCATATGTCGCCTGTACGAGGACAAAATTGTTTACTCTTTAGCTCTTTAACGTATACTGACTCTCTCGAATTCACGCAAATTACTAATAGTTTTTTCTCGGAGTATTTGCGGCCTTACCTTTTCCGCAATAAAGCTCGCTTCGTCTATGTTTCCTCCGGATACATGACGCCACTAGATGGAAGATTCTCACGGCAAAAACTTATATTCTCCATCATTTCTATAGACAAGGAACAGTAAGCCTACAAAACACGAGGATATAATATCAAGCAGAAAGTTACCCATTTTCATTGCGCCGCTGGACTTGCTTTTCATGTTTTCGTAAAACTTTTCGAATCGTGTCAGACCTGAACAAATGTCATCCGGGTTTACGTGTTTGTAATTCATAACTGCTGAATGGGTGTGGGATACACAATTTCATGTTTGCTGTTCCGTTGTGCTTTTGCGCATGCAAATGGTGGTTATTCCAGTAATCATCAAAATTTTGATATTTCAACACTTTTTGCAAAGATCCTTTGGAGAGCATTGTGAAAGCATTCTCCTTGGAGACCCTGTGAGAGGAACTGATGAAACTTCACTCCTCCGGGTGTTGAATCATGATCATTATTTAGCCCTCTCACCCCCCTACCGTAGATTCTCTTCAACCACTACAGCTCTGGTAGCATAAAAAAACGTGTGAAGTGAAACTTGCACTACTATAACAGGGATTTATGACTCTTGATTGACGACAGAGTCACATTTACCCAGGACTGTATCTTCCACCTTCTTTAAACATTCTTGGGTGGATGATGTGAACACTAAAATACTATCTTTAATGACACTCTGTAGACAGACAAATGACACCATATATGTATGCATATTTTACCTTTTTAATCTTCTTATGTCGTTAGTTTTCTGCCACCTCGTGTAGGGCAGCGATACAAAACAGCAGGTAGAAAGTGTTTTGTTTGAATTTCTTCATTAATCGTTAATGCGTATTACAATCCAACACATTTCTTGAAAAAGAGGAACTATGGTCTTTTCTCCTCCGGGACTAAAGTTAGGATATGGAGTAAAGCTTCGCATGTCAAGAAAAAGGGCATCTTAACCTTAGCCAATCTGGACCTTAGTTTGGCTTGTGACCATCCTGGCTCTAACCATCCATGGCTGGCGTCTCGAGCCCGATGCTGATTCCTTTTGTTCTTCTTGAAGGGTCGTCATCTACCTTGCATACAGTGAACCCTTGTTTGCTCTCGGCATCACCGTATACTCCTTCTGTCATCTTGTGTGTTGAGAACTCCGTTTGTCCTCGATTATCTCCAGGAACTCCCAACTTTCTCTCGGTGTTGCTGAGGGCCAATCTGTCTCCCGTTATTATGTGAATGGCCGTCTCTTTCCTATTATTAACTCGTAACTTATCTGCCTCCCGGAAGGAAGTGAAATTCCGTTTCCTTTTTCTTCTTAGTTCACTAAAATCTTCAGCAGTATTGACCTGCCGATATTACCAACACTTGCTGTAAACATCATTAGGTATTACTTTAGCTTCGGATGTTTCCTAGATTCTGACCGTCTTGCAGTGTCAACCAAAAATATTCATCTGGTTCCTGGTATTCTCTGAATCGTAACTGCCCACAAAGCATAACCGGAAGATAACATAGACCTAAGTCTATGTGTCTGTCAGTATCACCAGAACGTCTGTCTCCCACTGATTATGACCTGAAGCTCCGTCTGTCTGCCAGTGTCACTTGGGAGCCAAGTCTCTGTTCCGGTATTACCGGGCCGGCTCCGTGTGCTCCCCCGGATTACTCAGAGAGAGCCTTCTGCGTCTGAGTATTATGTGAGGCTCCGTCCGCCTCGGTCGTTGAGGAAGGCGACTCACAGATGCAGGAGGGAGGAGGTCGATGGCACTACAGACTAATCTGCAGCGGAGAGGATGGTTCTCTGGGATACCTGAGTACCTGCTCCCCGGCCTCAGTGTGGAGGATCTTCGTGGCACAGCTGCTGCCTGCTGTTACTGATAACTTTAAGGTGTGCTTGTGTCTAAGGATGAGTAATATATATAGGTTTTGTATACGTTAAGAGTAGATTCGAGTAATCTTTAAAAGAATGCTACTACAAACTGTCTCGTTTGGATTGTGTCAATAATTCTTGCTTCATGAATTTAACAGACTCTTTGAAACACTATACGACGTAAGGATTAACTTTCTTTTTCTTCTGAAAATGTAATACGCTGACAATGAGGACTCCCAAGAACCTTTTACTGATGGTGGTAACACAGTGTTATGATGACAAGGATAGTAATTTATTAGCCATCAGTATCATAGACGAAAAACAATGTGTTCAAAGATGTACAGGAAAGTGGTGACCTGACCATCTGAGTTAGCACACACACCTGTGGTTGGTAAGGTTGTAATAAGGAAAATGTAATCATTGCCGAAGTCCATGGATGGCTGGTGTGGTAGTAGTTAGAAAAAGAATTGGCAGTTATCTCAGAATGTGGAAGCAATGACATGGTTAAATTCAACAGTGCAAAAAAAGGCAATTCTTCCTCATATCTCTCTTAATATACTTCGTCTCTTCTTGGGGATTCTAAATATCATGAGCCAGCCTCACAGTAAATGGAGATGAAAGGATGGAGTAAAGATTATTTTGAGTGATCGGGGCCTGAACATGCTGGAGGGTCAGAGGCATGCAAGGGATAGAGTGGACTGCAATGAAGCGGTCGACGTGCCGTCAGTGGACTGATCCAGGGTATGTGAAGTGGTCGGAGGAAAGGTCCGCGGGGCCTGGCTGTGGATGATGGCCTTTCGTTTCGATGCATTGCTTATGACACCCGGACAATGGACATGAGCGATTTGAGCTTTCTCCGTCGGTTCCCGGTGCTGACTCGAAAAACACGAGAAACGGCAAAAAAATATGAAAAAACAAAACAAGTACAGTCACGCTATTCTGTGCGAGGCCAGACTCTGCATTTCCAGTCTTTATTAAGGCCATACTCCATCTTGCCTGTCTGTGCAGGGCCTAATCCCATCTCTCCAGTCTATGCATGGCAGAACTCTATATTTCTAGTCTTTATTGGGCTGAACTCCATAATGCCAGTCTGTACAAGGTTTAACTCCATCGTTCCAGTCAGTGCAGCGTTGAGCTCCATCTTTCCAGTCTTTGCTGGGCTAAGCTCTGTCTCTCCAGTCTGTGGAGCGCCCGAACCCTATCGCGCCAGTCTGTGGAGAAGGGGGCCAAAGTGCATTGTACCACTTAGTCCAGGGCTGAATACACCTGCAGGAGGTAGGTGTGTGCTGGACCAGAGGCAACGCTAACGGCTTTGCTTAGGGACGAGCTCTCTCATGCCGGCATATGCAAGACCAGACACACCCGTGCCTGCGCGGAAGGCAAAACCCACCATCCAATCTATATGGAAATGCAGGATATTAATAGCGAATTATGCAATTAAGATCAACAGATATGTGTTGCGTGTACCGCCAGGAAAAAAAGAAAAATAATTAATGCAAAACCATTTACCTTTAAAATTATATTACACTAATCTATATCGTTGGATTGCGTAACTGGAAATCTACATTAGCGACGTATTGAATACTGATGAGGTATTATAAATCTAATCAGCACTAATGATACTTTTTGATGAGAATTTAGCGAAATGAATTTTTTTATTTTCTTTGTCTCGCTCGTGGGAGGAGTTAAATATAAAATTTCTGAGGCGCCATCAAGTAACGAGATGACGCCGACGAGTCCAGCGGGAGATTAAAACAAAGGTGGAGCCACGTACGCTACCACCAGGGGATCATCACCGAGCTGTTAACACAATGCTTCGTGATTCATTAATGGGAGGAGTAGTGGCTGCGCTCCGAAGCTGGGGCGACAAGACTCTTCTCCGTGGTCGCTAGGGGAAGACCGTGACCTCTTTTTGCACAATCGTCACTGCATGTTTTACGTGGAGGGTGATGAGAGTTTATATATAGGTGCGACGTCTCTCTTTCTCTCTCTCTCTCTCTCTCTCTCTCTCTCTCTCTCTCTCTCTCTCTCTCTCTCTTGGTCACCCACCAGACAGGGAGGTACTGCCAGGTACCACCATCCACCCGCCTGGGTATCGGATGGGTTAGAGACGGCTGTGCAGTGAGCCAAGGCTTCAGTGGCTGTCGAGTCTCACTCCTTTAAATACAGTAGCCTTTCTTATTTTTTCTGCCTCTCCGTCACCGTCAAGAAAAAAAAAAAAAAGCTACCATGGCACTAGGAAGACGGAATCTGTATGGTGGTGTTGGGATTTAAAAACTTTACGAATTGTTTGCACTTGATGAGGTGGATTGTCTCCGTATTGATATGAACTACATGTATTAATGTGAACTACTGAAGTGCGATTTCATCTTCATGATTATCATCACGGACAAGTTTGATCAATATATCTACACACACACACACACACACATATATATATATATATATATATATATATATATATATATATATATATATATTATTATTATTATTATTATACTTGATCG
>JAYMFT010236802.1:0-11108 GCA_038088735.1 Panulirus argus | reverse complement strand
TCTTCTCATCTTGGTTACATCCACACATATTCAGACACCCCAATCTGAGCCTTCGAGGAGGATGAGCACTCCCCGCCCGACTCCTTCTGTTTCCCCTTCTAGAAATTGGTGTTAAGGAACTCCTCTTGCTCGAGGTTACACCGCGAGTAAGAAAAGTCACCTTTCTTGAGGCTGCATCACCTTCAGTCGACGAAAGAGTGTACAGTCTCGCTTCAAGGGAGTCTATCCTGAGCAGAGTGCAGCGCAGCCTTGGGGCTGCAGGGGCCCAAAGAAAAAGAGCCCTTGGATAACGCTAGGACCCACTCAGAAGGAGATCCTAGGGTGATTATAGATGATATATGTAAATGATACACAGATACATAGATAATGGCTGCTTATCTGTTTATTTTTTAAGGGAAAATATGAGATGAAATACCGGGAGATTTTTCAGGGTTTCATAGTGTGTAGAGATCGTCCAGTGCTCACACAGAACGTCAATAATTAAACCTTTATGAACGATTGAAATCACCGAGACATTTCTTTTTTTTTTTTTTCGAACGCACCGGGAGAGATATGCCCGGCATAATTTACTCATGGAAAGTCCTGGAAAGTCAGGCATCCAGTTTACACATTTTGTTTTACTTATTGGCATGCAGGACAAGGATTTTTTTTTTTTATCTATATTGATATCAGTAAAGATGAAATATACAGTCAGCAGCCGTGGCCCGAAACTCCTGAACGTCTTACCTCCAGATTGGAACATTATGAACCTCGCTGAAGAAACTCAAAATATCAGGTGATTAAGTAGTGTACCAAATTAGCTAGACTGTAGTGGGTACATAAACACGTATGTCGCTTCAAGACCCCTGGCGTGCCAGAGGAGCAACTGTGTTAGCCCCCGTGTTACAGGCTGAGCTGTAGAGGTAAGAGATGAGCGTAAAAGAAATGAAGTCGACAAAGGGTATGACGTAAGATATTACATATTTTTTTCGCATCCTAGTGAGTAGAATTGGAGTTCTCGTGGACGGAACCCGGTACAGTAGTTGAGGAGGTCCACTGGAGCGATGTTTGCGGGGCTTAATATTACAGCGTTTACTTGTTCAACAATTCCACCAACTTTCAAAGGACGCGTTCATGCGGCAGTTCTCTTGGGGGAAGAACAAGATTGGTCTAATGTACTTCTCTCTCTCTCTCTCTCCTCGTTTCGTATGTTCGCTTCCTGACTCAGACTTCCCACTGCCGTTAGAGCACAAGGTGTATTCATTTAACCTCATAGAAAGACAAAATTGGTCGGTGTCTTTTGACGTAATAGGATTGGAGATCATTGGACCTGGTCACTTGATCGAGAGTAAGTTCATGACACAAAATGGGTAGTAAGACTGACAGACATGATTGATAAACTACGGTCATTAAGGCAGCATAGGGCGGGCTATGGTGTGCATAGCAGATTAAGTCATGAAAACATAACAGTTGAATATAAGGTAAGATCATCAGATGTATTCGCAGTATGTGATGAAATCATTAGACATAATCACACAATGGAGTGTAAGATCATCAAATGTAATCACGCCGTAGTATGCAAGATCACTGGACATAGCTCATAATAGAGTGCAAAATCATCGAATCTAATCACGTGTAAGAATGTAAGATCATTGGACACAATCATTGGACACAATCACATAGTAAAGTGCAAGATCATCGAATACTTCTCAGTACGCAAGATCATCGGAAATGATCACATGAGTGAGATAATATTGCTGAAAATATTGATATATTAGATGGTAGAAATGTTAGTGGACATAATCACATGGTTGAGGGTAAGATTATCATACATAGCAACACTGTATTTCGTATTCGCAGGTAATATAATGGGACGTAATCACATGATAGAGGCTATAATCATCGGAAATAATCATACAGTGTGCGGTAGTACCTTCAGACTTACGGCCATTTTCCTAGTCCTTTTGTAAGACAAATTGTCATGGTATGATGTAATAGATAGTGTGAGCCATTGTATAGAATTACTTGACGGTATGTAAGACAAGCGGACAGAACCAAATAGAAATAATAAGAACATCGACCAGAATTAGTTGTCGAACATAATCACATCTAAGAAAGTAAGCCACGAGACATACGTTTAGAAAGGGATCACATAATAGAGGGCAAAGATTACACAGCGGAGAAGGAAAAAAAAAAAAAAGAATTTACTAACATTGTTAGCAGTCAGATCTCACCTCCTGTCTTATTGGATGATCTTACCATCAAACGGCCGGTCTTCCGCACGATTCGGTAGTTCTAACACTCTCTCTCTCTCTCTCTCTCTCTCTCTCTCTCTCTCTCTCTCTCTCTCTCTCTGTCTCAGTTGAGCCTTTTATCGCAAGTTAAGTAGGAAGAACATGCAGGATTCAGATGTTATAACATGTCTTTTTCTTTCGAGTGTGTACGTGGAGGGAAGGAGGGAGGGATTGTGTTTTTCCTTGTGGAAACGAAGCCAAACTTGGAAACGTTTTTCATTTCTTTCTTCCAATATAGTTCGGTTTTTAAGGAGTACATTTTGAAACTTGGGCGAGTGCATTCACACCCACACTCCTAGTAGCACGTATATAGTTTACTGCCGGAACGAGCAAGGCTTAAAAGCAGCAGGGTTTCTAGACAATACAAATGAATATCATTTGGATAGAACATGGGAAAGCGTCCCATACATTACTCTGTGTCCATGTGACTCTACGTAGCCCTCACTTGGCGTGATTTCAAACCATGAATCCACTATTTTCTTTTCTGTGTGTTGACGTTTTGTACAGACATCAAAATCTTTTAGCGTAGTTCCAGTTTTCTTGTATTTGCGTATGCTCAAGGCAGACCCAGAGAGAAGAGAACTGAGTGTACGTGAAACATTCCTTTGTTTGTCAGGTGAAGCTTATATCCCTGCATGTAATGTCCAGCATTAGGCCTTTGTCAGTATTTCTTTTCCTCGCCAAAGGGCGTTAATAAACTTCTTGTAGGTTAGTTCAGAGAGTTAGAGAGGTGGGGTTTGACAAAGAACTTTCGCGTTCCATGTATTTTTTTTTTCTTGTATCGCCACTTACTTGATGTTCATGGTCGGCACAATAGGGTGGACTCTGTTCGCGCTAAAAACTTTACAAATAAGAGAATTAAAGCAATGTGGTACACACGGGGCGACGTGCTGTCACTGAACTGAATCAGGGCATGTGAAGCGTGCCGGGGTAAACCACGAAAAGGTCTGTGAGGCCTGGTTGTAGCCATCAAAACGCTCTCCTTTTATTTTTGTCCAATTAATCCAGTTTAGAATACGTCAGTCGTAACAAAGCGTTTATGGAAAATAGTCCAGACGCAGGGTTCGTGTATGGTGGGGTCAGCGACAATATCGATCGGATGAATTTAAGTTTATGATGTTTTTCGTGGGAATACCATCGATTTTTTATCTTGACATGTGATTACCTCTTGCATTAGATAGCTTACTGTTCTGCGAGTAGAGGACCTACAGGTAATACCTGCTCATTTGGAACGGATTTCTGGGATCATCAACACCACCTTAGGCCCTTTGAAGATCGCATAGTAAGTCAACTGGTAGACGTCAGCTAACAAAATAATAGCGTCATTTACGAGTACCCGCCAAATGTGTCGACCCCAGCGAAACGTAATTATTGCAATCTTAGGGTCACCTGCCAGATTTGGTTGAGGTCAGTGTGAAAGAAATTGAACGCACACGGCTCGGTGGTCAAAAGCTTTCCAAAACATGTCGTATGATACCCTGCAGCGAGCCCTGTGTGGTGCGCAAGCCATGAAATACCAGCCCTCGTTAGTACATTCCTGGATGGTCCCAGCGGTGCTCGCTCGCAAGGGGGTCCCCTGTGGTTGCGTGCTAGATCCGGCCAAGATAAACCTGAAATTTTAAAAGTCAACACATATAGAAAATGACGGAGGGACAAGACTGGTGTTATGGTACACATTACCAGATTTCTTGAGATAATTTTTACACACACACACACACACACATACACACAAAGAAAAAAGAGGACGCATATCAGAGGAGTTCTATCGAAATGGGTTGTCTTCAGTAACTTACCGGTGGGTTCTGCTCTTGGATCATTGCTCTTCTTGTTCTGTGTGAGTGACTTGCCTGAAGGATTCGACGTTTATCGGCAAATGTTTGTTGATGATGCCATCCGTGGTCATGGGTGAAGTGAAAAAGCAAGGAGGATTGCATCAGCTTATAAAAGGGACCTAAACAAACTCCGAAGTGGTTCTGATATGTGGTCGATGACATTCAACCCGAATGAATGTAATGTAATGAGGACAGGGCACAGTAAAAGAAGACCTCGATATGAACACTATCTAGCAGGAAGTAAACTTCAAGCATCTGTGTGTGAGAGAAACTGGAGAGGTGTCATTGTCCCTTTACCTGTCACCAAATTTCCATCTTAGGAGAATAGTTCAGGAGACAAACTGTTAGCCTGCAAAGATTAGAAATGTGGTCGAGTACAAGGGTGAGGAAATATTCAGCATTTTTTTTTACATCCTGCTTAATGCGAAACCTAGAATATGCTTCTGAAAGTTTGGACACTTCCATTAGAAAAAGCACCACGACTCGATAGAGAAGGTCCAGAGGAGGGCAACAAAGATGATGCCTGATTTAAGAAAACTGTGTTACAGAGAAAGGTTAGAAGTCTTTAGATTGTCAACAGGAGAGAAGAGTAAGGGGTGACTTGATCATACTCTTTAAGTTTTTGAACCAGAGGCTATAACATGAATTTGAGCAAGAAACGTGTTTTAAGAATTTAAAAAGAATGTACATTTATAGTATAAGAGTAGTGGATGAATGGAATATACTGAGTTATGAGATTGTAAATTTGGACAGCATACTGAAGTTTAAAATGTATGATAGTAAGAAGTTCGATAGACGTGTAGAACTCCTTCCCCTTGCACACACACACACACACACACACACACACACACACACACACACATATACATACATACATATTTACATACATACACCATACACACTCTCACATACATACACCATACACGCTCTCACATACACACAATACACACACACATACATACATACATACATACATACACACATAAATGCATACATACACACACACATCATACATACATACGTACATACACATACATACATACATACATACATACATACATACACACACATACATACATACATACATACATACATACATACATACATACATACACACACACACACACACACACACACACACACCTCATACATAAACAGAATGTACAATGGTCTTGACCCGTATAAAGCCCAATGGCTCAGATGATGAAATGCTGCTACCTCTATATATGTGTGTGTGTGTGTGTGTGTGTGTGTTCCAGGCAAACCACTTTCAAGCGTCGCTGTTGTTCAACCTGTCGCGAGGGGAAAAGTGTAAAGTGCCAGCTGAGTGGTCGAGGAGAAAAGCCACACGTGGCCGTAAGTAAAGAGGCCAAGGCGAGAGGCGGTACACTTGCAGACAGGGGTCTGACTTACGGGTGTGGTCTGCGATGTACTGGAAGAGGGGATCGTCAGACCCCAGAAGGACCGACTGGCTTACTGGAAAGACACTCCCCGAGAGACTTATGTTTCCAGGGAAAGGAGATCGTGTGTAGCAGGCTTGATGGATTTCTACGAGAGAGTGCGCTCCGTTATAGACGAAAGAGGAGGCTGGGAGTGATTTGTCTACGTCTATACTGCCTTGAAAAACTCGATGCTACAACATACGAGGCTGGTGGTGAAGCTACGTAGATGCTCAGGCGGGAATAAGCGGGAGACTTCGTCTGTGGATGAGAAATGGTCATATTTGGAGAGGGAAAAGGGCGCGCGACCGTGCGAAGCCTCCCAAAGACGCGTTGGGGTCACATGGCATGCCGCATAATCCTAGCATCCTCGGACCACTTCTCTCGCCTTGATTTATGCAGATCGACTCACCGAAGGGACTGGCGGGGCTCCCATGAATACGTCCGAGGGCGATGCCAAAGAGATAGAGGAAGATGGGGGAAGCGCGGACGATTGCGACGACTTACCGGTTGGAACGTGGACAGAACTTCGGACTTCGTCTGGTACTTGGCTCACGAAAGAACTAGGGAATATTCAGCCAACTGCTCGTTTCCTGCGTAGGGTCAGAACCAGGATATGATTTTTCCAGTTCCGTCGCCGCACTGGAAAAGCACGAGCTCATTGAAGACGTCCGGAGAAGGCTAGCGAATTCGGCACGAGAATTAACCTACAGGAATAGGATGGAAGAGAGAAGAGTGAGGGGTGACCTGATCACAACCTTTTTTGGCGTAGATAGCGACCATCTCGATGGAAGATGTAGGGACAGAACAACTAGCAGCCGTAACATGAAATCACAGAAGTAACTTGTAAGAGAGGACATATATAAATATAGTATATATAAATATACTGAGTTATGAGGTACTAAGTATGGACAGCATACAGAAGGCATGAAAAATTGTGTGACAGTATAGAAAGTCCAAGAGATGGGCACCTATGGTTGTAGAACTCCCTCCCCGTACAGTACAAGAGATGGGGCCCCACCAGTGTAGAACTCCCTCCCCGTACAGTACAAGAGATGGGGCCCCACCAGTGTGGAACTCCCTCCCCTTACAGTACAAGAGATGGGGCCCCACCAGTGTACAACTCCCTCCTCCCCTAGCTGTTCAAACAGGTAATTCCAAACTTAATGACACACACATGGCCCCCTGCATACGCAAGTACTCTGTTGCGTGGGTCAGGTGCTTCACCTGGACTCGGGGAAGGTAGCAGAGTTCTTTCCAACGCGTTTGGCAACGATTCCCCCGAGTCTCTCGACTCTCTCAGGGATTTCAGAAGTGTCTTCGATTTGACCCCAAGGGAGACTTGTGACCAGCACTCAAACGACCCCTCTCTACCCTGTGCGCCCTCCAGCCAGCGAATCACCGTCGGGCGACAATTTTATTCACCTCGCTGTTTAAAGTGACTGCTACCCGAGTCGAACCAAAGACGGAGGAAAAGAAAAATGCCCTGTGGACCACGCGTGTTCCCTTCACCCTGTGGCTTGCTCTTCCCCTGGGGCTGGCTTCATCTTCACCCATCCCCTTGCAGGCTGGCGTATTCCTCGTTAAAATCCCTCCTCTGGAGATCCCTGCGTCCTTTTGCAACGGGGGTTCAGAGAGAGAGAGGGAGAGAGGTTCGTTTTAACACACACACACGTATATGCTAATTAACAGCCAGAGTTTCCATTATCGCTGGGCATCATTCTGCTTTTAGGTTCGGTGCCTCACAGGCGTAGGGAAGAACTACAACCCCCTCTCTCGTACTCCACATTTTAGACTTCCAATTTCTACGTCGCCCCAGAGACTTGGACTGCATCTCCGTACGCTCCCCTCCCAAGTGCTCGAAGAGACTGGAAGTAAAGGCCAGAGTTAGAGCAGGAGACCCAGGCTCACGTACAGACACCGAAATATAAGAATTCGAACGACAGAGCTGATTTGGTGAGGCTCGCTTCACGCCACGAAAAAATCAAGAACTTCCAGTCCCGAGTTCGAGCCCTGCTGGCAGGAAATACCTCTAGAGAAGCCCCTGGAAACTGGAATCCGAGCAGTTCATAGAAGCGTAACTCCAGACCAGATTCAGACGAGATGAATCACATTCTCCAGTTGGCTGACGTACTTTAGTGCTACGAGATGTACAGGAAGGCAGAGCTGAAGACGACCTAGGAAAGGAATGTTGCCGCGTCTCTGAATCACGACTGGACAGATGCCGCACGACACACTAAGGAAAGCTCGTTCTACCAACTCTTAGAAAGCTCCGGCTTGCCATGAAGACACCTTTGAGACACTGTCTGTGAACGTTTGACCGTATGAAGAAAAACGCTGAAGTTAAATCCGAACATGGAGGAAAATATCAAAGAATTGCAGCAATTTTAGTCATTCCCGAAGCAAAGGCATCCGGGGATAGCCACCAACTGGACGTCCACTTAGACAATCCACTCACTCTGTCACCTTGTTAAGTGTTAAATGCTTTCACAGCAGGTAATTAATGCACGTCTGTAAACCCCGACAACACCCTGCTGGCGGTATTCGCAGATAGAACCAACGACCAAGCACAGGTGGTTTGCCGAAAGCTCTTTGGGCCACATCAACCCCTCTTAGACGCCACGGGGTCCTCATGGGCCAAGGACGGACGGACGGAGAGCCGTTGCCGAACGGACGGGGTGGTAAGGAACACGGAGATGAGCGAAAGGAGCCTTGACACTCGAAGCTGAATCGTTGATCCGTTCGAGGCAGAGGAACGGGGAGGCAACCATACCGACGATGCATTCCTTGCGGTCTCTCGCGCCATCGCAGACGAGCCATTAATCAACTCCCAAGATAACGACGATTCCCTGGCCACGGAAGGCACACCAGGACCCAGCAGGCGTTATCGGCTTGACAGTTTTATGCAAACATTGTTGGCATATGCCCGAGTCCTCGAGAATCTGCCAGCGGCTCTTCGGAAAGGTGAAGCGCCCCTTGTTAAGGAAGATCAAGGATATTCTCATGTTGACGAGACATTTCCACTTGCAGAGCCCGTCGCTCACGGAGGCAGCTCAAAAGCCGCTATTAATGCTGTTCGTACACCGCTTGAACACTCGGATGGCCTGACTGACTCGTAGTTTGAGGGGAGGTCAGAAAATACACCTAATGTAGTGATAACTCGAAGGTAAAAAGACGCATCGGACTGGATGATTAGGAACGGGGAATGGTGGACGAATGATAGTGAGAAACTGGATATGAGTTTGAGAGGGAGAGAGAGGGAGGGAGGAAGAGAGTCCCGAGGTCAACTGGGGAGCTACTCATTGTAATTCTAATGTCTCTATCTTCTCGCTCCTGTACTTAACTCGTCAGTTCTAGTGTCTTCTGACGTCGGACTTGAGTGTGTGTGTGTGTGTGTGTGTGTGTGTGTGTGATACTCGGTGCTCGTCGTCTCTCCTTGTTCTTCTTAAAAGGTCTCTAGTACCGTGTTGTGCGATCTGCCGAGATATCCCCCGTTAACTCTAGGGTCAGTGTGCGTGGTGTTCCTTGTCCAAGTCGGGGAGGCACTTTCTTTAAGTATGATTTTTACTCTGTCGTGGTCTCGATTTTAGCTGTTTCTTTTCATGTTGGAGGCTCCAGTCACGGACGAAAGTCCACATCAAGGCTGGGCCTTACTTGGGATACAGAAAAGGTTATGAAAGGGGGAAAAAAAAAAAAAGACAAGGAAAAGTATTGAATTTTGGAGACTGAAGAACCTGTCTTTTAGAATGTGGATTTGTCCTTGCGTCGTTGACTTCCTACTGTGTTTAGTAAGCCAGTCAGGGTCATGTGTTTCTGATTTCTATATACTAAACTCAATCGTGATGATAATAGTAATAATAATGATAATAATAATGTTACCGGACACCGTCTGCTCGAAGTAACACCACGGGTTGAAAAGTCTCCTCGTGTCACTGGGAGTACAGACACGTCAGAGAACTATTTACACCAAAGGAGTCTACATTTCCCTGCTGTTGTAAGTAGCGCAGCCTTGGGCTGCAGGAGCCTTTGAAGAAGGTCCTGGGTATTATGAATAATACGAACGATCTTGAGGGAGCTTTAGCAAGAGCCGTTCGATTATTACAATGTCGAAAGCGCCCTGTCCAACAGCCGCTGGTCTGCTGGCTGGAATATTCAGCTGTATTCTTAGATCTTACTTGCTTATTACTCGTATGTCGGGTTACCTAATGTTTATTGAACTCATTGTGCCACTTGAAGACACTAGCTGTGTGTATGTGTGCGTGTGTGGACCACCTGCAGTATAATAGACCCAGTATGCTGCAGTATTCCAAAAAGAAAGGCATGAATTGATGAACAGATTGAAGAATGGCATCATGGGCGTGCGAATCCGCCATCAACTTTTGATTTATGTCACGTAAATGATCAATCAGTCGATCAACTCGTCAGTGTAGCGAGCGACGGAGACCCGTTCTCGGTGGCATCAAGACGAATGAGTGACTTACTTGCTGGGCTCTTTCTCGTGTCACTGATGTGGGAAATGTTTCCTACTGTAAGCGTCGCAGTGTCGACCAGAATGCAAATGGCTTCTCTCTCTCTCGTCTTTGCTCCATGAGCATATGTCTACGAGATCCTTGGCTTTAAATAGCTTGACTCCCTCGGGAATCAGGAGAGAGGATAGCCTAGCCCGTGTCATACTGCAGGGACGTGTACCGTCGTGCTCAAGGGTCGTACCGTCGTGTTCCAGGGTCGTACCCTCGTGCCCAGAGAGACGACTGAGTAACTATGGAGTCGTCATACTCGAGCACAGTGAAGACTAGCTACCATTGCGGCCATGGCACCTTCTTAACTTAACTGAAAGCCTTGATACGACAAAGCCCATGGCGTTAGGAAATTCCGTACAGTAGAACTCTAAATCATGGCTTGATCCACGACCTACAGACTGGACCATCGATTCCAATTGAGGGGTCGTGAGAACACGCAGTGTTTTAACGTGTACACGGGTCAGAAAAAGATATATACGCCGGCAGCGTCATGTTGTGCTGTGTTGCGAAGGGAAAGTCTTCTTGGATTTGGGCCAGCCGGCAGAAGGGGAGGCTATGGGACGCGCTCGGGATGTACTGCGTACCTGTGTGGTGGCCAAGGTGTAAACAGAGAGCAGCCCTGGATGCAAATATTCTTTTTTTCTGCTACATTTGTGTTGATATATATTCATTAGCGTTCCCTCCCAGGCATGGCGAACTCAAACTCTCCAAAGAACCAACTTTAAAACCATACACACAGGGAGGCAGAATACTTGAGTAGCTTGTCGAAATGGCATTAAAGCAGTCACTGGAGTATAATTCGGGTCGTAAGGTCACGCTGGCAGGCATAGAACAAGCATGCGCAGTTCGTTATTAAAAGAGATTCAAGGCGTTGCGCAATATGGCGTCGGGCAAGGCGACGCGGATGGAGGGGGGGCCCCCCCCACCCATTGCTGAATGTTTTTATCCCAGGGTGAGCGCTGAGGAGGTCTCTCTCTCTCTCTCTCTCTCTCTCTCTCTCTCTCTCTCTCTCTCTCTCTCTCTCCCCCCCCCCCCCCCCCCCCC
>JAYMFT010236791.1:0-11108 GCA_038088735.1 Panulirus argus | reverse complement strand
AATCAGCAGCCCGTGACTCAGTGTGGGCAGGTGAAATCAGCAGCCCGTGACTCAGTGTGGGCAGGTGAAATCAGCAGCTCGTGACTCAGTGTGGGCAGGTGAAATCAGCAGCCCGTGACTCAGTGTGGGCAGGTGAAATCAGCAGCCCGTGACTCAGTGTGGGCAGGTGAAATCAGCAGTCCGTGACTCACTGTGCGCAGGTCAAATCAGCAGCCTGTGACTCAATCGGAGCAGGTGAAATCAGTAGCCCATGACTCACTCTGAACAGGTGAAATCAACAGCCCTTGACTCACTTTACGCAGTTGAAATCAGCAGCCCTTTACTCTCTGTGAGCAGGTGAAATTAGCAGCCCGTGACTCACTGTGAGCAGGTGAAATCATTTCCGTGACTCTCTGTGAGCAGGTGAAGTCAGCAGCCCGTGACTCACTGTGCGCAGGTGAAATCAGCAGCCCGTGACTCACTTTGCGCAGGTGAACTCAGCAGCCTGTGACTCACTCTGAGCAAGTGAAATCAGCAGCCTGTGACTCACTCTGAGCAAGTGAAATCAGCAGTCTGTGACTCACTGTGAGCAGGTGAAGTCAGCGGCCTGCAACTTACTATGAGCAGGTGAAATCAGCAACCCGTGACTCAGTGTGAGCAGGTGAAATCAGCAGCCTGTGACTCACTATGAGCAGGTGAAATCAGCAGCCCGTGACTCACTGTGCGCATGTGAAATCAGCAGGCCGTGACTCACTGTGAGCAGGTGAATTCAACGGCCTGTGACTCACTCTGAGCAGGTGAAGTCAGCAGCCCGTGACGCACTGTGAGCAGGTGAAGTCAGCAGCAAGTGACTCATTTTGCGCAGTTGAAATCACCAGTCATTGACTCTCTATGAGCAGGTGAAATCAGCAGCCCGTGACTCAATGTGAGCAGGTGAAATAATTTCCGTGACTCACTGTGAACAGGTGAAGTCAGCAGCCCGTGACTCACTGTGAGCAAGTGAAATCAGCAGCCCTTGACTCACTGTGAGCGAGTGAAGTCAGCAGCCCATAACTCACTATGAGCAGGTGAAGTCAGCAGCCTGTGACTCACTGTGAGCAGGTAAAATCAGCAGCCCGTGACTTACTGTGAGCAGGCGAAGTCAGTAGCCCGTGACTTACCGTGAGCAGGTAGAGTCAGCAGCCCGTGACTCACTGTAAGCAGGTGAAGTCAGCAGCCTGTGACTCACTGTGAGCAGGTGAAATCAGCAGCCCGTGACTCACTGTGAGCAGGTGAAATAATTTCCGTGAATCACTGTGAACAGGTGAAGTCAGCAGCCAGTGACTCACTGTGAGCAGGTGAAATCAGCAGCCCTTGACTCACTGTGAGCAGGTGAAGTCAGCAGCCCGTAACTCACTATGAGCAGGTGAAGTCAGTAGCCCGTGGCTCAGTGTGAGCAGGTGAAATCAGCAGCTTACCGTGAGCAGGTGGAGTCAGCAGCCCGTGACTCACTCTGAGCAGGTGAAGTCAGCAGCATGTGACTCATTGTGAGCAGGTGAAATCAGCAGCCCGTGACTCACTGTGCGCATGTGAAATCAGCAGCCCGTGACTTACTATGAGTAGGTGAAATCAGCAGCCTGTGACTCACTCTGTGCAGGTGAAGTCTGCAGCCCGTGACGTACTGTAAGCAGGTGAAGACATCAGCCCGTGACTCACTCTGAGCAGGTGAAGTAAGCTGCCCGTGACTCACTTTGTGCAGCTGAAATCAGCAGCCATTAACTCTCTGTGAGCAGGTGAAATCAGCAGCTCGTGACTCACTTTGAGCAGGTGAAATCATTTCCGGGACTCCCTGTGAACAGGTGAAGTCAGCAGCCCATGACTCATTGTGAGCAGGTGAAATCAGCAGCCCTTGACTCACTGTGAGCAGGTGAAGTCAGCAGCCCGTAACTCACTCTGAGCAGGTGAAGTCAGCAGCCCGTAACTCACTATGAGCAGGTGAAATCAGCAGCCCGTGACTCAGTGTGAGCAGGTGAAATCAGCAGTCCGTGGCTCAGTGTAAGCAGGTTGAGTCAGCAGCCCGTGACTCATTTTGCGTGGTTGAAATCAGCAGCCCGTGACTCACTGTGAGCAGGTAAAATCATTTCCGGAACTCACTGTGAATAGGTCAAGTCAGCAGCCCGTGACTCACTGTGAGCAGGTGAAATCAGCAGCTCTTGATTCACTGTGAGTAGGTGAAGTCAGCAGCCCGTAATTCACTATGAGCAGGTGAAATCAGCAACCCGTGACTCAGTGCGAGCAGGTGAAATCAGCAGCCCGTGGCTCAGTGTGAGCAGGTGAAGTCAGCAGCCCGTAACTCACTCTGAGCAGGTGAAGTCAGCAGCCTTGACTCACTGTGAGCAGGTGAAATCAGCAGCCCGTGACTCTGCGCGAGCAGGTGAAATCAGCAGCCCGTGGCTCAGTGTGAGCAGGTGAAGTCAGCAGGTCGTGACTCAGTGTGAGTATGTTAGGTTGTCGAAATCATTAGCATTCTGAAAAACTATCAGATCTGTTCTAAGTTTATGCTTTTTCTTTTGGGGTGAATAATTCTAAGCCTCTGAGTCTTTCCTCATTAAGCTTATTTCTGAGAGAAGAGATTGGTTTGGGTGGTCTTTGAATTCGCTTTATTTTCTCTTCACCTTTGACCGAATTTGGTGAGCAGAGATGAACAGAGTATTCCAAATGAGGTCTAAGCACTCGTTACAAAGGGTGAGAATCGTTTGGTTTTTGTAGTTCATAACTAGAGCCATGAATGTCAACATCCCACATGTAGGTTTACTGTAGGTAAACCTACCGTTTAATCACTGACATTCACTCGAAGGTCGTTTTCTTGTTAAACTTTAAGCACTGGTTTAAGACATATTGTAATAATGATTTACGTTTATTTTTGGCACCAAAGTGTATTACTTCGAATTTGTTACGCAGGGAACCATTTGCCATGTGTCTGTCCGCCGTAGGAGTTTGGTGAATTCCTTTGAATCTTCAGACAGTCTCTCCTGGTAAGGCTGTCCTTCCTAGATTAGCGTCGTCTGCAAATTTTGGGATTTTGGTTGTGAGTTCTGCCTGGTCAGGGGCACGTACATGATGAACAGCCTGGGGCCCCGGTCTAAGCCCTGTGAATCTCCACCAGACACTTGAATCCAGCCAGATGATTCCCGGTTTAGATTCACTCTTTAGTTTCCTTTCTTGAGAGCCAACGAGCAGGTCTGATCGCCGATAGCATGGACTTTACTCTCATTCAGTAATGTTGGACGTGGTAGTTCCTCGGACCTTAGCTCTCCGAAAATCCAAGAACATAAGACTCTGCAGAGGGCCTCTTTATAGCATGTATGTGACGAAAGGTTTCAGTCAGATTTCTTAAATACGATTCTTTATTCCAGAATCCATGTTGATCGCCGGTTAAGAATATATTCTACCATAACAATTAAGAATTGTTCCTTTATTAATTGTTTTTTCATATTTTTCCTAAAACCGTAAACAGGTTAATGGGACAGCAGGTCGAAGCAGTCTCTGTTTCCTGTGCTTTGAAAACTGGTGTTTTGTTACCTAGCGTCCAGTCGCCTGCAACTTCCCCTTTCTCGTGGAGTCGCTGGATATTTGCTGATCACATAAATCATTCGCCGGCTATATTCCTTCTGTATCCTTAGGGATATTCTCTGGAGCAAATGGTTTGTTCGGATTTGGATTGTTGGACATTAAAGCCTTTCGTAGCATTCAATGTTTTTAGAGGTTAATTCTCTATTTTTGGTGACCCACTGATACGTTTAGTGCTCGTGGTGTTACGAGACGAAATTACGATGGTCAAAAGCGAGTGTCAACATCTCACGTGGAGGGGAAACGTTCCTGGGCCAATTATTTTGTCTCCCTTCTCACGGTTTGAGAAATCCTAGTTTTTCGAATATTTTTTTTCTCACTGAATCTGATATTGTTCTTACGCTTTCATTTTTTTTGACGTTCTGTCCAGTTCCTGGTCGTGATTTCCACCACTTGAGTTGGAACGGCTGGCTCGATCTTCCTCTTACTTATCAGTCTTTGTTTACCCACTTTGGCCTTCCCACGCCAGGGAGGCTGATGCTGTCGAGGGTAAACATTGTATTCCTGGAGTTCCGTCGCATCTTTTGAAACGTATCTACGTTTCAGGGTCTGGTCTAATTTACTTTGAGTCATGAGGTAATCTGTCAAAGTCAGCTAATCTAAAATTAGCTAGTCATGTTGCTTGCTATCCTTGCCACTGAAGCGGCAGTTGACTCCAGATCTAACAATACTTCGATCGCTGTTGACCTAATTCTACCCAACACAGGTACTGACTAGGTCTCTGCTGGTGGAAATCGCCATATACTGTCGCCCCTCCTTGGCTCTCGGGCCGTTTGAAATATCAATAACAGTTAGTCTGCTAACCCCTGGTCACCAGTTCCAAGTTCCCAATCTGCGTTAGTATTGCAAATATTTCCCACAATCATTTTCTTTAATAATTTCTCGGGGTGAAATTTTATCGTTCGAAGTTCTAACGTTTCTTACACAAAGATTAGGCGTCTATAAACTATCCCAGAAGTCTATCTTGGAATTCTCAATGTAACTGATTTTCATAATACAACTAAACGTACGCACTGACGAGTTTTCTAAGCGTGGTTGTCCGTATTCTGTCGGGTATGTACAGTGAACTCTCACCGCTTGCTTTGTGAAACGTGTCTTTTCCAAAAACATTACATCGCTTACTCTGGTAGTGAGAGCATTGTGTGTGTGGATGTGTGTGTGTGTGTGTGTATTTTTTCTGTATCTCTCTTAATGATATGAAATCAGGCTTACCTGACAGAGGACATACTGTCAATTCATCACGTTTTAGGTTAATACGTCTAACTGAGAGATAGCAGTCACAAGCTGAAATGTAACACTCACATGCAGAGACGTAACAGTCACAAGCAGAGAGGTTACAGTCACAGGCAGAGAGGTGACAGTCACATGCAAAGATGTAGTAGTCACAAGCAAGAGATAACAGTCACAAACAGAGAGGTAATAGTCACAAGCAGAAAGGTAACAGTCACATGCAGAGAGGTAACAGTCACATGCAGAGAGGTAATAGTCACAAACAGAGAGGCAACAGTCAAAAGCAGAGAGGTAACAGTCACAAGCAGAGAGGTAACAGTCACAAGCAGAGAGGTAACAGTCGCAAGAAGAGAGGTAACAGTCACAAGCAGAGAGGTAACAGTCACAAGCAGAAAGGTAAAAGTCACAAGCAGAGAGGTAACACTCACAAGCAGAGGGGTAACAGTCGCAAGCAGAGAGGTAACAGTCACAAGCAGAGAGGAAACAGTCACAAGCAGAGAGGTAACAGTCACAAGTAGAGAGGTAACAGTCACAAGCAGAGAAGTAACAGTCACAAGCAGAGAGGTAACAGTCGCAAGCAGAAAGGTAAAAGTCACACGCAGAGAGGTAACAGTCGAAAGCAGAGAGGTAATAGTCACAAGCAGAGAGGTAACAGTCACAAGCAGAGATATAACAGTCACAAGCAGAAAGGTAACAGTCACAAGCAGAGTGATAACAGTAGAGAGGTGAAAGTCACATGCAAAGATGTAGTAGTCACAAGCAAGAGATAACAGTCACAAACAGAGAGGTAGTAGTCACAAGCAGAAAGGTAACAGTCACATGTAGAGAGGTAACAGTCACAAACAGAGAGGTAACAGTCACATGCAGAGAAGTGACAGTCACAAGCAGAGAGGTTACAGTCACAAGCAGAGACGTAACAGTCACATGTAGAGAAGTAACAGTCACAAGCTGAGAGATAACAGTCACAAGCAGAAAGATAACACTCACATGCAGAGAGGTGACAGTCACATGCAGAGAGGTAACCGTCACAAGCAGAGAGGTAACAGTCACAAGCAGAGAGGTAACAGTCACAAGCAGAGAGGAGACAGTCACAAGCACAGAGGTCACCTGAGTAGTGGTTCACTGTTATGTATCATGTTATCGTGAGGAGGCAATAGCGAATGTTACAGACGTCAGCAGCGGGACCGTAGAGGACAGTGACATTATATGCTTCTCTCCCGACCACAAATGTTACCATAAACTATTCATAGTCACGCGGGAGGAAGGCTTCGCTGAACCTCAGGTTGTGCGAAGGTCAGAGTGACCACAACATGTGGTTGACGCGGCGGGAACGGATGGCGTTCTGGACGCAAACGAGAGACAAAGAAGAATCTGACATGCTTAATGGTAACGTATCGAGTGGAAGGAAAAGCTGCACATTCTAATGTTACAAATCTGACAAAAATGACAAAATCTGTTATGTACGTGTGTTGTGCCTTATGAGATTTCAAATCAAAACATAAAGTTTCTAGTTTAAAACCTATTTGAGCCGCATCATTGTTTATCACAGCTGAAAGTAATGAAGAACACAAAAATATAATTGTGTGATACAATTTAATCGGAATATTCTTATAATCTTATCTAGATAATAACATAAATAAAATCATATAAGGAATTTGGGTGCAATGTAAGAAGGTAACGATCTTGATCTTGTCTGTAATGACCGTTTGTGTGGCGGGACCCGACGCACGGAGGAGGGACGGGCGGGTCCAGCCATCAGCCCCCCGAGCCTGCCGCTGCCAGCGGATGGAAGAATTACGAAGCTTCTGTTTCGTTTTGAGAGATTTTTTAAAATTCTTTCCACTAAATGTACTTTCCTCCCCAAACTGCACTCTGCTGGTCATCTTGTGCGCGGTTCACGGTTACGCTCTTCACTGCTCTGACTTCCATCCCCTGTGAGCTCTTCTTGCGTCATAATTCTTTATTTCTCGTCACCCAACCTGGCCAGATCTCTCCCTCCCACCCACAGCTTCCTTTCTACCTGTCTCGTGACGCTGACTCTCTCTCTCTCTCTCTCTCTCTCTCTCTCAGAAAAAAGTCTATCCCCATCTCTGCAGCTGTGTCCACGTCTGGCGTCTGATCCAATTTATGTTACACGCGTCATGACGAGATCTGTCGACATTAGGGAGTGAGGGAGGGAAGGAGGGATGGATGGATGGAGGGAGGGAGGGAGGAAGAGGGTGAGGGAGGGAGGGAGTAACGGGGGAGGGAGAAGGGGAGGAGGAGGTAACAATAATTAGTGAGAGAAACGAAGACCCTGACCTCCCCAAGGCCAGCGAGACCCCAGATCCTCACACTCTGTACTGCACATGACGACCCCTGAACATCTCACCCCCCAGGCCAGATGCAGGTGCTCACCCACGCCATAGTGTTCCAAATGAATATTACACAGGTCCGCTCCAGCCATCGGCACTAAGCTGCATATCAGACAGACACAGAGCTAGAGACAACATCGAGCGTATATAACTAACCTTCATGGGCTGTGCCTCACTGATCACCAGCGTTAAACATAACGTTGAACGATGAAACGAAAAGGAGTTTGGACCTTATAAACGATCGTTCATTATGGAACGACCAGTTCCTCTGAAGAACGGCCAGGGCGTCAATACCCACACCGCCTATCACCTCCCCCAGAGCAGCCACTACTCAACTATACCACCTACTACCCCACCACAGCAGCCACTACCCGACTATACCACCTACCACTTCCACCACAGCATCCACTACCCGACTATACCACCTATCAATTCCACCACAGCAGCTATTACCCAACTATACTAACTAGCACCTCCACCACAGATGCCACTACCCGACTATACCACCTACCACTTCCACCACAGCAGCCGCTTCACGAATATACCACCTACCTCCTCCATCACAGCAGCCACTACCAGACTATACCACCTATCACTTCCAACACAGCAGCCAATACCCACCTATACCACCTACCACTTCCACAACAGCAGCCTCTACCCGAATGTATCACCTACCACCTCCGCCACAGCAGCCACTACCTAGCGATATTACCTACCACCTCTACCACAGCAGCTACTACCCTTCGATACCACCTACCACTTCAACCACAGCAGCCACTACCCGACTATACCACCTACCACTTCCACTGCAGCAGCCATTACCCGACTATACCACCTACCACTTCCACTACAGCATCCACCACCCGGCGATACCACCTACCACATCCACCACAGCACCGCCACTCGCAGCAGTGGCCAGTACCACCAAATTCTCGACGTCCTTTAGTTCTGTATCTCCTTATCTGCAGATCAAAACTTCACTGCCCCCATCCCCTATATTACTGTGAAAACCTATATCCGCCCGTTAGACAGGAATGTCTTAAGATCACGACAAGCTCTTCAGGATACCGGAACCTGGCCATCAACGGTGATTCCAACAACTGACTCCAAAGCCTGGGAGAGCCTACCATAAACGCCACACTGTGGCAGGAATACATTTAGAATGATGAATATTTCTGAGCTCAACACTTGCGGCAAAACTTCTCAACCTTTATTGATCACTCTGCCCTGACCACGTCAGCCCTGACCACATCAGCCCTGAGCACATCAACCCTGACCACACCAGTCCTGACCACATCAGCCCAAACCACATCAGCCCTGAGCACATCAACCCTGACCACATCAGCCATTACCACATCATTCCTGACAACATCAGTCCTGACCACACTAGCCCTGACCACATCAGCCCTGACAAAATCATTCCTGACCACATCAGCGCTGACCACATTAGTCCAGATTATATCAGTCCATACCACATCAGCCCTGACCACTTCATTCTTGACCATATCAGCCGCGAACACACAAGTCCTGACCACACTAGCCAAAACCACATCATTCCTGACCAAATCAGCCCTGACCAAACCAGCCCAGACCACATTAGCCCTGATCACATCATTCCTGACCACACCAGTCCTGAACACATCAGCCCTGAACACATAATTCCTGACCACATCATTGTTGATCACATCAGCCCTAACCATACCAGTTCTGACCACATCAGCCCTGACCACAACAGTCCTGACCACAACAGAAAAGACAACATCAGCCCTGACCACATCATTCCTGACCACATCAGCCCTGACCAAACCAGCCGAGACCACATCAGCCCGGACCACATCAGCCCTGACCACATAAGTCCTGACCACACCAGCCCTGACCACACCAACCGTGACCACATCATTCATGACCACATCAGCACCGGCCAAGCAAGCCCTGACCACATCATTCCTGACCACATCAGTCCTGAACACACCAACCCTGACCACATCACTCCTGACCACATCAGTCCTGAACACACCAGCCCTGACTACACCAGCCATTAACATATCAGCCCTGACCACACCAGTCCTGACCACATCAGCCCACACCACATCAGTCCTGACCACATCAACCTTGACCCATCAGCCCTGACCACACCAGTCCTGACCACATCACGTCAGACTACGACAGCCCTGACCACATCAGCCCTGATGACACCAGCCCTGACCACATTAGCACTGACCACATCAGCCCTGACCACAACAGTCCTGACCACATCAGCCCTGATCACATCAGCTCTGACAACATCAGCCCTGACCACGTCATTCCTGAACACATCAGCCTTGACCACACGAACCCTAACCACATCAGCCCAGACCACATCAACTCTGACCACATCAGCCCTAACCACATCAACCCTGAACACATCAGCTCTGACCACAACAGCCCTGACCACATCAGCCCAGACCACACCAGCCCTGACAACATCAACCCAGACCACATCATCATTGACCACATCATTCCTGACCACATCAACCCTAACCACACCAGCCCTGACTACATCAGCACCGACCACATCAGCCCTGATCGCATCAGCACCGACCACATCAGCCCTGACCAAAACAGTCCTCACCACACCAGCCTTAACCACATCAGCCCTGACCATATTAGCCCTGACCACATCAGCCCAGACCACAACAGTTCTGACCATATCAGCCCAGACCACATCATCCCTGACCACATCATTCCTGACCACATCAGCCCTGAATACACCAGCCCTGACCACATCAGCATCGACCACAACAGCCCTGACCGCACAATTTCTGATCACATCAGCCCTGACCACATCAGACCAGACCACATCATCCCTAACCACATCCTTCCTGACCACATCAGTACCGACTACACCATCCCTGACCACATCAGCCCTGAATACACCAGCCCTGACCACATCAGCACCGACCACAATAACCCTAACCACATCAACCCTGAACACATCAGCCCTGACCACAACAGTCCTGACCACATCAGCCCTGACCACACCAGCCCTGACCACATCAGCCCAGACCACATCGTCATTGACCACATCATTCCTGACCACATCAACCCTAACCACACCAGCCCTGACCACATCAGCACCGACCACATCAGTCCTGACCGCATCAGCACCGACTACATCAGCCCTGACCACAACAGTCCTCACCACACCAGCCTTAACCACATCAGCCCCGACCATATCAGCCCTGACAACATCAGCCCTGACAACATCAGCCCAGACTACATCAGCCCTGACCACAACAGGTCTGACCACATCAGCCCAGACCACATCATCCCTGACCACATCATTCCTGACCACATCAGCCCTGACCGCACAATTTCTAACCACGTCAGCCCTGATCATATCAGCCCAGACCACATCATCCCTAACCACATTCTTCCTGACCACATCAGTACCGACTACACCAGCCCTGACCACATCATTCCTAACCACACCAGCCCTGATCACACCAGCCCCGACCACACTAGCTCTGACCACATCGGCCTAGACCACATCAGCCCTAACCACATCAGCCCTGACCACATCAACCCAGATCACATCATCCCTGACCACCAGCCCTGACCACATCGGCCTTGACCAAATTAGCCCAAACCACATCAGACCTGACCACACCAGCTCTGACCAAATCAGCACCGACCACATCAGCCCTGACCATATCAGTACCTACCACACCAGCCCGTACCACATCATTCGTAACCACACTAGCCCTGGCCACATCAGCCCAGACCACACCAGCCCTTACCACATAAGCCCAGACCACGTCAGCCCTGACCACATCAGCCCTTATCACATCAGCCGTGACCATATCAGCCCTGACCGCATCAGCACCGACCACACCGGCCCTGAACACATCATCCCTAACCACACCAGCCCTGACCACATCAGCACAGACCACACCA
>JAYMFT010236780.1:0-11108 GCA_038088735.1 Panulirus argus | reverse complement strand
CGCTAACGCGGGAAAAGGCGAATATGTATGGAAAAAAAAAAAAATATATATATATATATATATATATATATATATATCAGCTTGTATCTTGTACATATGTAGGACTCTGGTTCCATTTGCACAAGGTGCATATGTAGGAATGAAAGGGCTAAGACTTGAATTGTGGGGCAGTTGTTTAGTGCATGTTGAGAAATTATAATCTGGAAGTTACCGCTGCCTTAGCAAAATCTCTTATCATTTCATCTGTCTGTCTATATCTCTGATGCCCGGTCCCTTTGGGAACTCCCAAGAAGATGATGGTCATGGCAAGAGTCTCCACTTTGGTATTTGTAGACTGGTAATTACTTTCTCTCTTCTGACTTCACGACTTGTTCCCAGCAACTTGAACCAAATATATGTAAATATATATATGATATGCATATACATATGATTTATATATATATCTTTTTCAGTGTTTCAGGATGTGCATGTGATGATCTTAGTGGGATTCGGGTTCCTCATGACCTTCCTGAAGCGGTACGGGCTGAGTGCTGTTGGTCTCAACTTCATGGTTTCTGCCCTCTCCTTCCAGTGGGCCATCCTCGTCAATGGCTTCTTCCACCTGAAATATGGCACCATCTTCGTAGACCTGAACTCGTTAGTGCCAACTTTCTTTGCGTTAAACTAACTGTGGATGTCTTCGTTGTTGATGTTTTGCATGAGTTCTGTATGTGTGTTTTCTTTTTGAAAGATTTTCTTAGGTGGTTTGACAAGGATGTTTTGGGGAAAATGTTTGTGTTTGACAGTAGGCTTAGGCCTTCTTTATGGAATGAGATGTGGTTATAGTGTTTTCCTGGTGAATATGTTCTTCATGGAAGTGTGCCTGTGGTTATTTTTCTGAAGTCAAGTTGTTTTGCAGTATGATTTAAGCTGAGATAAATTAGGTTTCAGAGGTGGCTAAATTGATATACATATTGAGTGCAGCATTGACATATCCAAGCCTATGATCATTTTTCTGAAGTCAAGTTGTTTTGCAACATGATTTAAGCCGAGATAAATTAGGTTTCAGAGGTGACTGAATTGATATACATATTAAATGCAGCATTGACATATCCAAGCAAATACATTTAATTGTTAATTGTTATTGTATCAAGAGAATAGTATTCACTCTGTCACATTAGTCCAGAAGATTCATTTTGAATGACCTCCTATCCTGAACTAGTGCTGCATTTTGGTAGTTTCATTTTACAAGTACTCATTCAGTTGCTTTTAGATTTTTCCTGGTGTTCATCATCTACTCCAATGGCACTGAACATACTCTGCTCATTGACTTCCTAAACAACATTTCAGGTGCCTTTTTGAGTGTATCTATCAAACATAAGTTAACATATGATTTGGGTCTTGCACTTCAAATGGACTTGGATGCTTCATGAGCTACTTACGTCATGTGTAAAAATCTCAGTGCTTTCCATGACCTCTTCCTATCTCTTCAGTTGGTGTTGGTGGTAAAGTGTTTTATAACACATAAATTTTCAAATAAGTCTTCAGATAAGCACAGTTCCATATTTATGCAAATGACACCACTGTTACCAGTGAACTGGCCTCCACACTTCATTAGCTGCAATTCTGAAAGTAATTTCCAGGGTATAACCAACAGTAGTGTGGGAGCTAAGCCCATTTTTTGGTATGGATATTGGTTTTGATCCAGAACTCAAGTGCAAGGACTGTAAAAGGAACTCCTTCTTTAGAACTTGCTGCAACAAGTAATTCTGCATCTCTCTGACCACCAGACTATTGGGAGCAGACTTCACGGCAGCTACAGTACTGATCAGCTTCGGGGCAGTGTTAGGCAAGACTACACCCACGCAGCTCATTCTTATGACCATGATAGAGATCCCTCTGTTTGCCATCAACGAGGTCATTGGCAGGTCATACTTAGGGGTGCGTACTCCCTTCCTTAGTCGAGTGCATACTGGGAGTTGGAGATGCTGTTTGTATTGATAGTGTGTTTTTCTTTCTTAAGTAAATTCTTTTTCACAATTTTTGACTTCAGTCTTATTTTTGGACTGTATTATTACTGACATTTTGTATATGTGCTAGTGAATTTGCTATGTTTACAGTAGTGGAATTTAAAGAGTGCAGACTTTTACAATTGATATTGCCAATTAGTATATTACTTCATTAAGTTTTTTGTAACGTATGAATCTCCTTTCATTATTTGAATGGTAAGAGTAAGTTTCCCAAATCTTGTTGAACCCATGGACTTAGATTACATGTTGATGATCAGTACATATCAACAGCCTCTGCCTTCCCTTCTACAGGCAATTGATATGGGAGACTCCATGTTTGTGCACACCTTTGGTGCCTACTATGGGTTGGCCTTGAGTCTAATGCTATTCCGTCGAGATGTCTCCACAGAGAAGGAGGGATCCAGCCATGTTTCTGACATATTTGCCATGATAGGTATGTAACTTGTTTGGCTCAGATATCTTATATATCCTTGTTCTGACTAGTTCCATATCACTTGTACCCTTTTATGTCACCATCATAAACATGGTATACAGCAGTACACAGTTTAATTAGCCAGATTAGTTCCTTCATACAGAACAGAGCAAATGCATAAAATGATATTAAGATGTTTTAAGTACTCTGTTATAGGTGGCAGCTACCAGCTTTATTTGCTGGAATTCAATGCTTGTCATTCCATTTGTTGAATCTTTTATATTCATTGTTAGAATAACTTATTTTAAATGATGTGTACTTGCTTGACTTCATTTAAAGGTCACTACTGTCAGAATTCAGCATCATACAAAGATAAATTTTCATACTTCTACTTGCAGGTACACTGTTCCTTTGGATGTACTGGCCTTCATTTAATGCTGGGGCAGCTCCAGGGGATGACCAGCACAGAGGAATAATCAACACTTATGTTTCCCTCATAGCCTGTTGCGTCACTTCCTTTGCCCTCTCCTCACTTCTCCACAAGGAAAAGAAGTTTGATATGGTAGGAAGAGCATTTATCATCTGCTGTTTTTGTTTATCCCTGATTTTAATATTGGAGGGTTTGTGATCACTATTTTTTGTATTCATTAATTTTATATGAAAGGTTTATTGCCCATTGTGTGTTATCTAAATGTTATAGAGGGTTTAGCTTTCAGTCTTCTGTTTTGCCTTTACCATGTGATTAAGCCATAAGTTCCTCATTCTACCATCTGACTGAATTTTATCCTCTAATCATAGCTTATCAGAATGGTAAATTTACTTCTCCTTTCTTTTCCCCTCTGGTCAGACCCCATTTAACTGAATAGGTTGGCTCATGCCTTCTTCCTCTGATTAAGACAAAAATGAAATATGGTGAACCCTCCTACCCTTCCCTGGAACAAGTTGACCCCCTCCTTCCCTTGCCTAACCAGGTCATATTAAAAGAGTTAGGTGACTCTTCTCTTCTTGTTAGGTCACATTAGTTAGATGACTTCTTCCATCCTCCCTCCATAGTCAGCTTTCACTCATAGAGTTGGTTGATTCATCTCCCACTCATTCATGTACTTAGGGCATACCACTACAGGAAGTTGACCGCTTCCTTCCTACATTTGTCAGTGCGGTTATGAAATAAGTTGATGCTTTCCGTAACTTGCATAGTTTAATAAGTGTTTGAGTAAATTAATCACCCTCCTTTCCTCCTTTGAACAGGACAGTAACTTGACCCCTCACACACAATAATAGATTTATATCTGTGAGTTTTTTAATCCTTCTATCTCATGATAAGGTTATGTGAATAAGGTTCACTTTTTTGTCAATTTCCTCACATCTACCACAGCTATTCAATAGTGAATAAGGTCTACTCTTTTCATCCCCAGTAAGGTCAACAGTAAGCTGTCTTGACTCTTTGCTTTCTTTGTTGGCATAAATATGAGCAGAATAAGTGGAACCTTCCATCTGGAGTCTTAGCAATGTCATTAGTGGATCAGGCTGATCTATTTCTTTCTTGGCCAGGTCCACATCCAGAACAGCACTTTGGCAGGAGGTGTGGCTGTAGGAACTGCAGCTGATCTCATGATTCATCCTTGGGGTGCTGTCCTCGTTGGCATGATTGCTGGCACCATCTCCGTCCTAGGCTATGTCTACCTCACAGTAAGGAGCTCCACTACATTTTTCTTTGGAAAACTGCTTCTCTCCTCCCCCTCCTTTTGTTTGTCTTCTTATAAAGGTAAGCTAGGAAAATAGATCAAGGAATTTTTAATGAACAGAAAATTCATAGTACTAACAAATGGAACTAGATATATGATGAAGAGAATGTTTTGTAAGGTGTAGCACAAGAAATAGCTATACTTTGAGTTTTGTTTATGATGATATCAAGCATAGACAGAGATTGTTTTAAATGACACAAGAATATGCAAGATGATTATATCAGGAGACAAAGAGAAAGTATAAAAGGTTGCATATGTAGATGCCAAATGTCAACCCCAATTCTAATCAGCTTGCAGAAATATCAGTAAGGCTCATCTACCCAGAAATAATCATGGTAGGAAGACATAATGTTGTCAACCTATCATGGCCCCCACTTTACTATGCAGTATAAAGAAGGAAAATTTACATGTGGTTCAGATGATGTAAACAGTTGATTATGATATCTGCATATGTCAGGAGTGATATTAGATCCAATTCCAAGCACAAGGAATAAAGGAGTGAGTACAGAAATCTCCAAAATATTAGACATATAGCTGAAAACAATTATGCAATGTGTATGGTAGCTACAGAATAACAGTGCACCACTGTGAAATGCAGCAATGCAATGGGTACAATGTGCTAGCCCCACTTTATGTTAAAATTTCATCATTAGTACTTGTAACTAGGTTGGTGCTCTTTCTGTTTGATATGGATTAGCCCCTTCAGGGAAAGGGATCCTGGGGTTATATGATTATAATGATGATGACAATAATGATGATGCAATATCTTTTGTTATGTTACTATTCATGTACCGATATTGCTCTAGCATAAGATTATTATTACTGTTATTAATACTGACTACTGTATTGAGAGCTACACAAACTTCTTTTTTATTTCGTGCAGCCCTTCTTGGCTTCCCGCCTAAGGATCCATGATACCTGTGGAGTACACAACCTACATGGAATGCCTGGTGTTTTAGCAGGCATAATTGGCTGTGTTGCAGCTGCCTTGGCAACAGAGTCAACATATGGGCCCAGGTTAGGAAAACAATTGTCATAAGTATTGATGCACAATATGTATGAGGCATAAAATAAGAGAAACATTTACTGTAAGGGAATGCCATACTTGAAATAAGAGCAGAGATGGCATACCTAGATGTAACAGAAGACTCTGAAGGCATTAACCATGTTTTGTAAGGTCTGCTTCTTAAACCAGATATCCTAGAGATGTTTTGTGAATAATGATTAGTAGAATGACAGGGTAAGAAAGTCTGTCCCATGGACCTGTGGGTTTCTGCACTTTTGCCAGCCTGCAGGCAGGTTGGAGATTCTAGTCTTGCAAAACTAGTTAAGAAAGTGTGTGTATATGTTATAGATTGAAAGGTAGATAGAGAGACAAATAAGTATAATACTGAATTTGTCTGGTGTACATAAAAATATTTCTCAAAAACATTAAATGATTTGGTTATGAATTTCAGTTGCAAATTCACATTAAAGATTGGTAATTGACAAAAAGTATCAAGTTAAGATTTGAAAATCCATTGCTTTTGGGACCAAGCAATGTTTAGATTTTGAAATTTTACAGATTTTGAAAACAGACCTGTAAATTGTAGTCTGAATACTTTATGAAGTACACCTAAGTGGTGTACTGAAAATGCAGTTGAAATGATAAATTGATACACTATTCATTGAAAATTGCTATTAAGATTATAAGAAAAACTATTTATTGTATAAGCCAGATAATACTGTAATACTTTTGATTGTCACTGTTAACCTTGGTGTGTACAGCAGATGGATAAAAGTTTTATGGTTTTTAATCGGTCCCATAAAGGGAACAGGAGGGGTGCATTTGTGATGTAGGAGTCCTTGAGTAAATGTTTTCCTTTGGATATGATACCAACATAGTGTTCTATTTGGTATCAAATTAACAAACAGAAATAAAGTAAAGATATCTAAATAAAACTTTTGCATTGACTTGATATAAACAGCACTTTCTACAACAGTTAATGACTTAGATTTGACATAGATTTTTCATCACTGTCAAACTCATATTGACTAGTATTACAGTAACGGATGACATATTTATGTTGAGCAGCATCCTTTCATATAATGTTGTAAGGATATTTTCATCAAAAATTATTAAGTTGAAGCCACTGCTTTACTTATGATCATTATAACTATGGCATTGACTTTGTCTTGTGTGATGCATGGTACAGAGCTTCAAATTAGTTTACTGTATTTCAGAAAAATGTACCTTATTTTGTAGTACTTCATAATGAAGAGCCTCACCTCACTCCATAGTTATGCAGGATAAATGCGACAGTAACAAAATTCGTGTGCATAGGGCGTCAGTAGGTACTACCAGAACTTATCAGTGAAAGTTTCCATTTCAGTATTCAAACAGATAGAATGGTTTGCCTTGAGAATAACAACACTTGACCTCAAATGACTGTCATAACTGGTAACAGTATTTTTTCTCTCTGTCGAGTAAATTACTGGATATCAAAAGTTTTAATTATTTGTTTATGGTAATCAAGGGACTATATGGTATTTTTTAACAAATGTTAAATACTTAAACTAAAGTATATTACTGTGATAACATCCAAAGTTTAATGTTTTTTACATTTGCCAAAGCTGGTTGATATTGAAATATTTCAGATTCATAAAGATTTACAGGTGAAGCACATAAGTTTTTGATTATAGGTAATAACATGACCACTTTGTCCCCATATCATCATCTCAACATTTTATAATTATGCCATCAGCAGCTCTGCAGATGATACTGACCTTTTCTACCATTTTTATTCTTCATCAGCTTGTATGAGATTTTCCCTGATCGAGCTCCTCCTGCGGACACAGCAGAACTGGAGCGACTTCAGAGACATCTACCTGATCTGGAAGCAGGATCTGGTCGCTCAGCTTCATCCCAAGCTGGTAACCAGATCCTTGCCCTACTTATCACCATGGTCATCTCAATTGCTGGAGGACTTGCTACAGGTCAGGATTATAGAATGGTTGTTGGAGGTCTTCATTCAGGGTTCATTGCAATTGAGGGATTAACTGACAGGGGTCATCACAGGACAGGAGTGAATGGTAGGGTTTACTTAAACCACTTGTTAGTTGTAGAGAATCTCACAGATAATATGGTAACTAGAGGACAGGGTTAATTTTGGTATATGCTGCACACCAAACAATTTCCGTGATAAGAATAGTGCTAACTTATAAGTGTTGCCTTAGATCATATATTAATGTTGGCTAGGAATTATTGCAGGCCAGGAGTTAACTTATAAGTGTTGTCATACATCATATGTTAACTATTACGGGTCAGGAGTTAACTTTGATAGTCATAACAGAGAAAAGGTATCTTGGAGATATCAGTTTTTCAGGTTCGATCACTAACTTGTAACTTAAGACAGTACAGACATTTAATAGCAGACCTTTAATGATTCTTGAATGTAATGTGATTTTTTGCAACACCTGTGATTACAATTATTTATTTTTATATATATTCATTTTCTTTTCACTGCCTTCCTGTTTACTTTGGGAGGATCAAATTCATATAGCCTCTTACAAAATTCTCACACATTCTGTGTTGTTCCTGTGACCTGAAGCTTCCATGCTTTTGCAAGTATTGATGTCCATGTTCATTTTAGTACACTGGGCATAAGATTATAATGTTCATAACCAAGTAGATGGCTGTATGTAAATGGCTCATCCTTTGTAAATGGGAAGAGAACTAAAGTAACAGTATGAATCATAAATTTTCAAATGTAAAAGATCTTTATTGTCTTTAGTTATGGATTAAGTGTAGAAATTATCACTGGTAGGATACTGTATGTGACGTTGACTGCTGCCTACTCTTCAACTTATGTTGCACTGCTTCGAGGCATTTTAGGTTCTCCATGATTATTTTGTTTTAAAGCATACCAAGTGACTTTTTTGGTATTTGTTATGTGTTTTATGTCACAAACAAAAATGATTATGAATAATTTTACATCAAAAATATTTATTGGCATATAAGAGTGACGTAGCAACAAAATTATTATCTAATATAAGGGTACAGATTTTGTAGAGGCCATTCTTGACATCTTATACATCTATACCAACCAGGATATGCAAATGATTGGGCCTGTAGAGTCTGCAAACAATCCTAGGATGCCACTGCCTGTATGATTGGCCATATATTTTGCTTCAGGGCCAATGCAGTCAAAAGAAGAATTAGTTCTCTTATGAGGTCATTCATACCATAAATCATAGGACTCCTACATGGTCAACTACCATTTAAGGGTTAGATATTAACCATTATTTACACCCCTTTCTTGTTAATATTTCAGGTTTGATTCTTCGACTAAAACCATTCGCTTCCCTGAAGACAGATGACCTGTATGAGGATTCGAAGTATTGGGTGCTGGAAGAAGGTGAGGAGGAGGAATATGAGGGACATCACAAGAGTAGTGTCACCATACCCATGAATACCTCAGCTGACAATGGGGCATCTAAGTAAAACACCACACAAGTCATTTGGGTGACAAAAATAATGTATTTAACTACATAGTATGATTCCATGTGCTAAGGAGATGAAAGATGTGTTAATGGGATACTGCTGTCTCCATTTGGTATTCTAAATGAAACTTGTTTTAACAGATACAATTTCTGTGATATAAGGAGTGAATGCATTCCTGTTGATTACCAATGAACAGCACCATAGTTATTATTAACTTTTTTCTTCTAGAAAACATTCAGTAATATAAAGTCCATTCAAGTATGTTTTCCTGAAATACAAAAGAAATCATTTTCATTCACTTCATTTGGATAAAAGAATTACAATCTAGTACATAGCGATTATACCTCTAAAATGTCTCTCAGACTTCGTAAGTAAGGAGAGACTATAGTTGTTGGGAAGTAAATGCTTTCATAAGTAAAGAACACTCAAGCACTGTGAAGATTACTATGCATATATCAGTTTCTTTTAACCAAATGTACCTCTAAAGTGATTCGTATTGTACGTTGTACTCCCTTGTAAAAGATGGTACTTACTCGACCATTTTTAGCAAGGAAAAATTTATAAACATGATGTTCATCATGAACTTAGGCTTTACACAGGTAATATGCACATTAAGAGTGTATATGGTCTTAGAATTATCTTGACACCTGCTGAAGGTGTTAAAGATTTTTTGGTTGGTTAATGAAGCTTGATGTTAACGGCCTGAATGACCTTGGCAGTTGATATACCAAAAGCTTATACAACCAACCAACCTAGTCTTTAAGTTAGATTGAATTTTTTAATCGGGTGCAGTGCCAGTATTTACATCATAGTGTGTAATGGTCATTTCCTCAAGTGTAATGATAACATACATGTTTAAAAGTGATGATATTTTAAGAAAGTACAAGTGTTTTTATGACCTGTGTTTCCTTGTCTCTGTCTGTATAGTTGCATTTTTTCATTTTAACTCTCAAATTGTGTCTGGCCTTAAAAAGTAAAGTTCTCTGCAGGCCTGGGCCATGTCAGCATGGAAAGTGAAATTAGCATAGACCCAACTTTCAATCTAGGCTACAAAGGCCCCAGCTTCTGCAGCTAATGCTGCATATTATTCCTGTATATAATACATATTTTATTTTAAATCATTATGCATTACCTATGGTTCTAATTAGCACAAGCATTGTTTGAGAATGTGTAGCATTTTTGGAATACCTTTACAGAAATTAATTTTTTCCTCATCCCGTGTGTATGGGATGTTATCTGTTTTTTATATGCTTTTTCAATTGTCAAATATATTAGAATGTTTAAGGCAAAGACTGGCCAATAGAAATAAATTTATAGACAATCAGCATTTAGAGTTCATTATATGTTGGTTATCATATCCTTTTTAATGTTAAACCTGCAGCTTGTAGCTGAATGCCTTAAAACAGGTATTTTGATTTAAGAGTTTAATAATTTCATTGTGGACTCATTATCTCCTGGTTATGTTTTAATACCTGATTTCCTTTCCTATTTTAGCAAAGTATATTAGGAGCAAACAATGGCCTTATTGCTTACATCCTATATCTCATATATCTCATATATGTGCTGAAACCAGAGCCCATCCAAAGTCATCCATCATAGACTGCTCCCTAATTTACCTATCTGTGCATTAGCATTAATTCCATTCCCATCTGCATGAGGTGGATTAGATGCATACATGTACAATCAATAGGAATTTATTTGGTGAATATAAATGTTCTAATTCCAACTCCAGAGGCTGGCTGAGTGCAGGAATGCCGACTTTTCTTAGGGCAAACTTTTTTGCTTTTCAGATAGGTTAAATGCATGTTTTATATCATGGTAACATATCAAGATATCTTATAATACGTTTTCCTTTAAACTCTCTACAGAAAACCTCTTTTCCCATAAGGAATAAGACTTCCTTTAACAAAGCTGCTTCTGTCTTTGTTTTATCTTTACACCATTCTTTTTTTGCGTAATGTGGATGAAGTGTATACATTCATGTTTTATGGGGATAATTTTTGTAGAACCAAAGCTGCAGCCTCATAATTGCAGGCTGAGAAAAGGACAGGGGTACCCAGTTCCTAAAATTAGACTTGCTGCTCAATTGTTCATACAGAATTACTTTAGACGGGATATTAAATTCGATGGAAACCCTACTTTTTCCCAGAAACAGTCAGCATTTGTGATATGAATTACAAGTTTCATGTAGCACATCTTTATCAGTTTATCTTATACACAAACCTAAAAGTAACAGAGAGGGATATTATTTCTCACAAAACTGAAAGGTACAGAGGAATTAAGCTCTCAAAAGTTTCTCTAAAGACTACAAGGAAGAACTTAGGTCAATACAGGATTGTAATTTGAAACTGGATGGGGGCGAGCAAGTCTAAATATGTACATGTGTGTATGTGTTTGTATGTATATATGCATATGTTGATATATATATTATATATATATATATATATATATATATATAT
>JAYMFT010236769.1:0-11109 GCA_038088735.1 Panulirus argus | reverse complement strand
TATATATATACACTCTCTGACATACTGTTTGCTAAAGACAAATACTTATTGAACACTCACTAGCTTAATGTTTTTTCTTCCCCACCACACGTTTTGTATCATCAGATAAAGTGAAAAGTAAATATACTATAATAGATTTCACTTAATATTTAAATACTAGAAACGTTTCGGGCATAAGAAAGCTACAAACGTTAAGTCAAAATGATTGTGTTTAATACAAAACAATTTAAAGAACAAAAAAGGTATGAATCATCTTGAAATGCTGCAAATGAAAATGGTGACGTAGATAATGTGTTGGTCAGTACACCGTGATGGCGTCGGAGTTCGTCTGTGTTAGCTTGGTCGGTAGGGGTCAAACTCGTTGCATGAATGGTTTGGGGATTTGTGTGCGGTGTCCACACCTAGGAAACTCCGGTGCACGTAGAGAGTACGGTCATTTGTGGTGCGGTAGAGAATACTCATAAAGTTCTAGCTTTACCTTACTTTGATGATTTATGAAGGAATTATATTCTCCTTTGTACCTGGCTTCCGTTAACTATAGTCTTGTATGGTCATATCAATGGTTCAACATAATCGTGTTGTCAGTATGATCCTGATGGGTGAGATTAATGCTATGCTGCTGTTGCATGTGTAGTTTAGGACCTCAGTATGGAAAATAAGATGTTAAGCGTCGACTGAGTCATTAAGTAGTCATACCGCTGTAGTTCACGTTGATTTGAAATCTCCTGGACAGGAGAACTTAAAAACCGCATTGGTTGATATTAGTGGGTTACTGCTCTGTGTAATGTTGTTTTGTTATGATGTTTTTACTGAGGTTAATGTTAGTATAGTAAACGATGGTGCTGAGGTGATCTTCAGGAATGTTGCAGATAATACTCCTTTTTTATTATTTCTTCCGGGATACGTTTGTCAGTTCAATAGGCAGGAAACTTTATTTTCTTTTTTTTGGAAAACTCGATGAACATCTCCAGGTTGTTATTGGCTGTGATTTTGTGTTGGTGTATTTTATAAGTCTTTCATAATGATTGAAAATTGGATGGGCTTTAAAGTTACCTGGGGACAAATCAAAGATCCTAGTATTAGCAATTAGTATGGACTCAGTTGTGTTACGTGTGACTTAGCGTGTATAGGGTAAGATACCACACTGTCCTGACCCACACTGACCGCTGAAAGAGGAGAGTGATTTATGGTTTGTCGGGTGGGTGGGTGGGGGGGTGGGGGTGGGGTCGACCTTGGTAGCTGGGTGTTTCTAGTACCTGCTGATTTGTGACGAGCAACGGGTGCTACCCGATGCTCTCAAATTAGTCTATCTGTCTATTGTAAATAAATGGGAGTGTCAAGAACTTGCAGTTTCAATTCATCACCCTTCGGTTCCATCACATCCATGGCTCTGATGTGATGGAACCGAATGGTGATGAATTTTAACTGTAAGTTCTTGACAATCCCATTTATTTACAATAGATAGATAGACTAACGTGAGAGCATCGGGTAGCGTCCGATGCTCGTCACAAATCAGAGGCCCCCACTTCCCCCCCTCGACAAACCATGAAGCACTCTCCTCTTTTAGCGGTCAATGTGGGTCAGGACAGTGTGGTATCTTACCCTATACACGCTGACTAAGTCACACGCAACACAACTGAGTCTATATTAATTGCTAAAACTAGGATTTTTATTTGTCCCCAGGTAACTCTAAAGCCCATCAAGTTTTTAATCATTATGAAAGACTTATTAAATACACCAACACAAAATTTTTTTTTTTTTTTTGCTCAATAGGCATCTGCCTACCCTGGCTCAACCACTTCCCTCATAACCACAAGGCACCTCAACCCCCCACCCCCTCAAAAACACAAGGCACTCTATCAATTCCCTTTAACGGTCGGCCAGTGTTAGGTGTTTGAGGATTGAAAGCAGACAGTACCCCAGCCCGGGAGTGATGTCGGTATTTAAATAGCTTTGTTGATTATTGGTACATGAAGAGGTGGGTTGTCTCCATGAAACTAGTAGTGCCACATATATAGATAAACTGCAAGTTAAATAAAACTCTAAGAACTCCTACTGAAGTGCGATTTCACCTACATATCTGCCATCACGAACAAGTGTGATATTCATATCTACAGTTAAGGATCGCGTTGGAGTTCTCACCTGACAACACCCAGGACTTCCCAACATCCACCAAACTCCGTAAGTTACAGTCGCTCCTACCTCTCTGCCAACACCAAGAAGTTACAGCTTAAGTTCCTACACGATTGTCTTCGCAACAAAATAATTCCTTGCACCTTAATTCCAGATGTCCTCCATAAGAACAAACAAACTCCATTCGGCAAAACTGAACATGAAATCCTTCTGGAATACATAGAGAGTGCTAAAGCTGACTCTGAACAAGCCTTCTACAATCTCAGATGTGCTACTAGAGAACTCTGCTCCATCTACGATGACCCTGCCGTTGCTGCCAACCGTATGAGCGAAGCAAGAAGACGAACAAGAAATCAGATCATCAGAAAGAAAAACCATCTGGAATGGAAAATAGACAAGATTTTTTACAACAGTTTTTGGGTGAAAGCATCAAACCCTGATAAGAACATCATCAATCTTTCGTGCTATTCCTTAACCCAGGTTGAGAAACATGCTCTAGGTTATGGTCTCTCCTTCTCTTTCAAGTCCACGGATGTTTTTAGTGTGAAACATTTAGTGTCCAGCGTTAAGTCCACTAATGGCGTCATTCATGATTTTGATTTCATATCCGGTTCAATTCTAAGTGCCTTGGCTATTGAAAACAATTCTAAGTTTAGTGACATGCCTCAGAGATTCCAGAAAGCCATTGTAAACCTCAAGAAAAATGAAGATATTTACATCACAAAATCAGACAAGACCAACCAGTTTGTTTTTTTAAATACAGCGGACTATAGATGTAAACTCCAGGATCTTTTAAATGATAAAGAAACATATGAAACATTAACATCCAATCCTCTTAATAATGAAATAATGACCAACTCCAGACTTAATAGATTATTAAATAAGCTCCTAGACAATAAGATGATTGATCCCTCTCTCCCCTATATATATGGACTCCCAAAAACTCACAAAGATGGACGTCCCCTCAGACCAATTATCTCATCTGTTAATTCCCCTACCTATAGATTATCTAAATGGTTATCTAAACATCTTAGCATTCTTCAGGGACAAATCTCTCCATCCCATGCTATTAATAGTTTAGACTTTGTGAACAAAGTTAGGAACATTAATTTGCCTGACCACAGACTCATTAGCTTCGATGTGAAATCATTTTTCATCAAAGTCCCCATTGATAAACTCATCTCATATATAAGGAGAAAATTGACTAATCTCAATCTTGCCTTATCACTGCCCATTGAAACTTTCATTGACTTGGTAGAGCTTTGTGTCTCCAACAATGTTTTTCAAGATGGTGAGGGTAGTTTTTATAGAAAAGAATTCGGTCTTGCCGTGGGAAATCTACTCAGTCCTATTCTTAGTTACTTGTTTATGGAATATTTTGAGACTGAAATAATAACTTCAATTAATAATCATCCGAAAGTTCGGTTTAGATACGTTGATGATGTGTTGTCCTTGTAGAAATTTCTTCCAAAGATTGTGTTCCTTACTTTAATGAACTAAACAATGTCCATCCCACCATAAAATTCAAATTGGAATGGGAGAAAGAAGACAAATTGCCCTTTCTTGATGTGTTGACAAAAAGAGAACATGATCATTTGTCCTTTAAAATATACAGAAAGCCTACCAACTCTGAAAGCAACATTCATTATTTTACAGTGTATGATCACTGTGTGAAAATATCTCTAATTATCTCCATGTTTTTAAGAGCACTAAGGATTTGTGATCCCACAAGATTGACAGAGGAATGTAGTCATATAAGACATCTATTTAGGCAGTTATACTACCCCTAACTGGTTTGTGAACAAAACTTACTGGAAAGCAATGAAGACTTTTTATGCTCCAATAACAAAGATGTTACGAATGAGGATAGGTCTAAATGTGTAGTTCTTCCATTTTCTCTCAACTTATCCAATCTTAGAAGTGTACTAAAGAACAACGCTTGTAAGGTTGTTTCCAGTACAAAGACGCAATTAGTAAGACCTTAATAGGAAGTAGACCAAATCATTCAACGAATGGGAGTGTTTACGCTATCACATGTAAGGTATGTTATGCCTTATACACTGGCGAGACCGATAAAAATGTAACTAAGAAATCCTATTGGCGTAAGCAATCAGTACGCACGGGCGATAGCAATAATGCAATCGCGAGACGTCATGATATAGACCATCCTGTAGATCTCTATAACCGTCATTCTTCATCCTTCTTTAGATTACAGTACACGTAATATTATTGAGTCTATCTTGATTGCTAACACTAAGAACTTTAATCTATCCCAGGTAACTTCAAAGGATATCCTATCATCAACCAAATCATTATGAGATTATTGACAAAAACACAAAAATATAAAAAAGTGGGCCTAAACACACCCGGCTACCTAGGTCAACCCCCCCACCCCCTCTCCACCACCTCCCCCGACAAACCATAAATCACTCTCCTGTTTCAGCGGTCAATATGGGTCATGCCAGTGTGGTATCTTATCCTATACACACTGACTAATCACTCGTAACACAACTGAGTCCATACTGATTGCTGATACTACGATCTTTAAATTGTCCCTAGGCAAATTTACAGCCCATCCAATTCTTAATTATTATTAAAGACTTATTAAACACGCAAAGCTGAAAAGAGTTTCTTTTTTTCTTTTGCCCAAAAGGCATCTCCCCTCGTAACCACAAGGCATCTCACCCCCCATCACCTCTACGAATTTCCTATAACGTTTGGCCAGTGTTTGGTGCTTAAGGGTTGGAACCAGACTGTACCCCACCCTAGGAGTGATGTCGGGATTTAAATAACTTTGTTGATTATTGGCACCTGAAGAGGTGCATTGTCTCCATGAAACAAGTAGTGCCACATGTATAGATAAACTGCAAGTTAAATACAACTCTATGAACTCCTACTGAAGTGCGATTTTACCTTCATGACTGCCATCATGGACTAGTGTGATTTTCATATCTACAGTTAAGGATCGCGATGGAGTTCTCACCTGACAACACCCAGGACTTCCCAACATCAAATAGACTCCTACGTAAGCACTGTCGCTCCTACTTCTCTGCCAACACCAAAAAGTTACAATATAAATTCCTACAAGATTGTCTTCGCAACAAAATCATTCCTCACACCTTAATCCTAGATGTCCTCCATAAGAATAAACAAACTCCATTCGGCAAGATTGAACATGAAATCCTTATGCAACATATAGACAGTGCAAAAGCTGACTCTGACCAAGCCTTTTACAATCTCAGATGTGCTAATAGAGAATTCTCCTCCATCTCCATGACCCTGCCGTTGCTGCCAACCCTATGAGCGAAGCAAGAAGAAGAACAAGAAACCCGATCATCAGAAAGAAGATCCTTTCTCGATTGGAAAATAGATAAGATTTTTAACAACAGTCTATGGAAGAAAGTATCAAACCCTGACAAGAATGTCACCAATCATTCGTGCTATTCCTTAACTCAGGATGAGAAACTTGCTCTGGGTTATGGTCTCTCCTCCTCTTTCAAATCCACGGATGCTCTCACCGTGAAACATTTAGTATCCATCGTGAAGTCCACTAATGGCGCCAGCCATGATTTTGATTTCATATCAGGCTCAATTCTAAGTGCCTTGGCTAGTGAAAACAATTCAAAGTGTAGTGATATGCCGCACAGATTCCAGAGAGCTATTGTAGACCTCAAGAAAAATGAAGATATTCACATCACTAAATTCGACAAAACCAGCCAGCTTGTTATTTTGAATACAGCGGATTATAGACGTAAAATGCAGAATCTTTTAAATGATATAGAAACATATGATACATTAACATCCAATCCTCTTAATAATAAGATAATGACTTTCAACTCCAGACTTAAAAAAATGTTAAATAAGTACCTGGACATTCTTAAGTCAGTACAGATGATTCAACCCTCTCTCCCCTATATGTATGGTCTTCCATAAACTCACAAAGATGGATGTCCCCCACACCAATTATCTCATCTGTTAATTTCCCAAGTTTTGAATGATATAAATGGTTATGCAAACATCTTAGCATTGTTGAAGGACAAATCTCTACAATCCATATTATTAATAGATTAGCCTTTGTGAACAAAGTTGGGAACATCATTGTTGAAGGACAAATCTCTATAATCCATATTATTAATAGATTAGCCTTTGTGAAGAAAATTAGGAACATTAATTTGCCAAACCACAAACTCATTAGCTTCGATGTGAGTTCACTTTTTATCAAAGTCCCCATCGATGAAACCATCTCATATCTAAGGATAAGATTGTTTAATCTCAGTCTTGCCTTGCCACTGCCCATTGAAACTTTCATTGACTTGGTAGAGCTTTGTGTCTCTAACAAAGTTTTTCAAGATGATGGGGGTAATTTTTATAGGGAAATCCACTCAGTCCTATTCTTAGAAGCTTGTTTATTGAATATTTTAAGACTGAAATACTAACTTCAATTAATAATCATCCGAAAATTGTGTTGCTTTCTTTTATGAACTAAACAATGTCCATCCCACCATTAAATTCAAGATTGAATGGGAGAAAGAAGGCAAATTGCCATTTCTTGATGTGTTGATAACAAGAGAATCTGATCATTTGTCCTTTACAATTTACAGAAAGCCTACCAATTCTGAAAGCTACATTCACTATTTTTCAGTGCATGATCACTCTTTGAAAATGTCTGTAGTTATGTCCATGTTTTTAAGAGCACTAAGGATTTGTGATCCCACAAGACTGACAGAGGAATGTAGTCATAGAAGGCATATATATAGACAGTTATACTACTCTAACTGGTTTGTGAACAAAGCTAACTGGAAAGCTAGGAAAACTTTTTATGCTCCCAATAACAAAGATGTTACAAATTAGAATAGGTCTAAATGTGTAGTTCTTCCCTAGTCTCCCAAATTATCTAATCTTAGAGGTGTATTAAAGAACAATGCTTGTAAGGTTGCCTTCCAGTACAATAACACGTATATTAAGACTTTAATTGGAAGTAGACCAGATCATTCAACAACTGGGAGTGTTTACACAGTCAAATATAAGGTATATAATGACTTATACATTGGTGAGGCCGCAATAATGCAAGCTCGAGACATTGTCATGATATAGACCATCCTGTAGAGCTCTATAACCCAGCCATTCTTTATAATTCTGGAGATTGTAATACAGTACACGTAATATTATTGAGTCTTGATTGCTAACACTAAGATCTTTAATCTGTCCCCAGGTAACTTCAAAGCATATCCTATCATCAACCAAATTTTTATGAGATAATTGACAAAAAACGAAAATATAAAAAAGTAGGCCTGGACACACCCAGCGACCCATGTCAACCCCCCTCCCCTCTCCACCACCTCCCCCGACAAACCACATATCACTCTCCTCTTTCAGCGGTCAATGTGAGTCAGGTCAGAGTGGTATCTTATCCTATACACACTGACTAAGTCACTCGTAACACAACTGAGTCCATACTGATTGCTAATACTAGGATCTTTAATTTGTCCAAAGGCAAATTTAGAGCCCATCTAATGTTTGATCATTATTAAAGACTTATCAAACATACAAAGCTAAAATGAATTTTTTTTTTTTTTTTCCCCAAAAGGCATCTCCCCTCGGAACCACAAGGCATCTCACCCCCAATCACCTCTACCAATTTCCTTTAACGGTTGGCCAGTGTTTGGTGTTTGAGGGTTGGAACCAGAATGTATCCCAACCTACGAGTGATGTCGGGATTTAGATAACTTTGTTGATTATTGACACCAGAAGAGGTGGATTGTCTCCACGAAACTAGTAGTGCCACATGTATAGATAAATTGCAAGTTAAATAAAACTCTATGAACTCCTAATGAAGTGCGATTTCACCTTCATAACTGCCATCACGGACTAGTGTGATTTTCATATCTACAGTTAGTGATTGCGATGGAGTTCTCACCTGACAACACCCAGGACTTCCCAACATCCGTAAGTACCGTCGCTCCTACCTCTCTGCCAACACCAAGAAGTTACATCTTAGATTCCTACAAGATTGTCTTCGCAACAAAATCATTCCTCGCACCTTAATCCCAGATGACCTCCATAAGAATAAACAAACTCTCCTCGGCAAGATTGAACATGAAATCCTTCTGCAACACATAGACAGTGCCAAAGCTGACTCTGACCAAGCTTTCTACAATCTTAGATGTGCTAATAGAGAACTCTCCTCCATCTCGATGACCCTGACGTTGCTGCCAATCGTATGAGCGAGGCAAGAAGACGAACAAGAAACCAGATCATCAGAAACAAGAGCCATCTCGATTGGAAAATAGACAAGATTTTTTACAACAGAGTCTGGGCGAAAGCATCAAACCCTGACAAGAACATCATCAATCTTTCGTGGTATTCCTTAACCCAGGATAGGAAACTTGCTCTAGGTTATCGTCTCTCCTTCTCTTTCAAATCCATGGATGCTTTCAACATGAAACATTTAGTATCCATCGTGAAGTTCACTAATGGCGCCAGCCATGATTTTGATTTCATATCCGGTTGAATTCTAAGTACCTTGGCTAGTGAAAACAACTGAAAGTGTAGTGACATGCCGCACATATTCCAGAGAGCCATTGTAGACCTCAAGAAAAATGAAGATATTTACATCACAAAATCCGACAAAACCAGTCACTTTGTTATTTTGAATACAGCGCACTATAGATGTAAAATGCAGGATTTTTGAAATGATACAGAAACATATGAAACATTAACATCCAATCCTCTTAATAATAAGATAATGACTTTCATCTCCAGGCTTAATAAATTGTTTAATAAGCACCCGGACATTCTTAAGTTAGTAAAGATGATTAATCCCTCTCTCCGCTATATATATGGTCTCCGAAAAACTTCCAAAGATGGATATCCCCTCAGACCAATTATCTCATTTGTTAATTCCCCTAGTTATGAATTATATAAATGGCTATCCAAACATCTTAGCATTGTTCAGGGACAAATCTCTCCATCCCATGTTATTAATAGTTTAGACTTTGTGAACAGAGTTAGGAACATTAATTTGCCTAACCTCAGACTCATTAGCTGCGATGTGAATTCACTTTTCACCAACGTCCCCATTGATGAAACCATTTCATATCTAAGGATAAAATTGCCTAATCTTAGTCTTGCCTTGTCACTGCCCATTGAAACTTTCATTGACTTGGTAGAGCTTTATGTCTCCAACAATGTTTTTCAAGATTATGAGGTTAATTTTTATAGACAAAAATTAAACTTGCCATGGGAAATCCACTCAGTCCTATTCTTAGTTACTTGTTTATGAAATATTTTGAGACTGAAATACTAACTTCACTTAATAATCATCCGAAAGTTTGTTTTAGATACGTTAATGTTGTGTTGTCCTTTTGACCATCTTCCCAGGATTGTGTTGCTTTCTTTAATGAAATTAATAATGTCCATCCCACCATTTAGTTGAAGATGGAATGGGAGAAAGAAGTTAAATTGCCCTTTCTTTGTGTGTTGATAACAAGAGAATCTGATCATTTGTCCTTTGATATCTACAGAAAGCCTACCAACTCTGAAAGCTACATTTATTATTTTTCAGTGCATGATCACTCTGTGAAAATGTCTGTAGTTATGTCCATGTTTTTAAGAGCACTATAGGTATGTGATCCCAGAAGACTGACAGATGAATGTAGTCATATAAGATGTATATTTAGGCAGTTATACTACCCTAGCTGGTTTGTGAACAAAGCTTACTGGAAAGCTAGGAAGACACTTTATGCATTCAGTACCAAAGATGTTACAAATGAGGATCGGTCAAAATGTGTAGTTCTTCCCTATTCTCCCAACTTGACTAGTCTTAGAAGTGTACTAAAGAGCAATGCTTGTAGGGTTACCTTCCAGTACAATAACACTATTAGTAAGACCTTGATAAGTAGACCAAATCATTCAACAATTGGGAGTGTTTACGCTGTCAAATGTAAGGTATGTAATGACTTATACATTGGCCAGACCGGAAAAATTGTAACCGAGAGATGCTATTGGCACAAGCAATCAGTACGCGGGGGCGACCACAATAATGCTATCGCTATACATTGTCATGATAAAGATCACCCAGTAGATCTCAATAACCTATTCATTCTATATTATTGAGGCTATCTTGATTGCTATTACTAAGAACTTTAATCTGTCCCCAGATAACTTCAAAGCCTATCCTATAATCAACCAGATCATTATGAGAGAATTGACAAAAGATACGAAAATATTAAAGAAGTGGGCCTGGAAACACCCAGCAACCCAGGTCAACCCCCCCCCCTTCCCCCCAAAAAACCCATAAATTATCCTCCTCTTTCAGCGGTCAATGTGGGTCAGGATAGTGTGGTATCTTTTCCTATACACGCTGAGTAAGTCACACGTAACACAATTGAGTCCATACTAATAGCTAATACTAGGATTTTTAATTTGTCCCCAGCCAACTTTAAAGCCCATACAATAATCAATCATTATGAAATACTTATTAAATACACCAAGCCAATTTTTTTTTTTTTTTGCCTTAAAGGCGTCTGCCTACCTTGGCTCAACCACTCTTATCACAACCACAAGGAACCTTACCCCTCCTCCCCCCTAACCACAAGGCACCCCACCAACTCCCTTTAACGGTCGGCCAGTGTTTGGTGTTTGAGGGTTGGAAGCAGACGGTACCGCAGCCCGGGAGTGATGTCGGGATTTAAATAACTTTGTTGATTATTGGCACCTGAAGAGATGGATTGTCTCCCTGAAACTAGTAGTGCCACATGTGTATATAAACTGCAAGTTTAATAGAACTCTAAGAAATCCTTCTGATGTGCGATTTCACTTTCATATATATATATATATATATATATATATATATATATATATATCTCTTTTTTTTTTTTTTTCCATACATATTCGCTGTTTCCCGCTTCAGCGAGGTAGCGTTAAGAACAGAGGATTGAGCCTTAGAGGAAAAATCCTCACTTGGCCCCCTTCTCT
>JAYMFT010236768.1:3709-24850 GCA_038088735.1 Panulirus argus | reverse complement strand
CCATATGTCTGACATTCATCATCTTTGAGGAGACTAATTCTTTCAGCCATTGACGATGTTATACACAAGACTGAGTCTACAGTATATATATATATATATATATATATATATATATATATATATATATATATATGCACACTGTGACCTCAGTAATACACGGATCCAATACTCAATTCAGCGTCTTCAAAATCAATCATCTTCCATGCCTTTTCCTCAGAGAATGTTGACAAGGGTACAAACACATATGCAGACAGACCCACATGCAAATATCCAGACAGGCGCGCTACCCTCTCAGGTATCAGCAAGGGGCCGCCGCCACCACCACCACCACCAGCAGGCAGAAGGCAATCTTCACTACACCGAGGAAAAATGAAGAAAAAAAAGAAAAAACTGGTAGGGGAGTGAGTACCTTGGGTATCCGTTGGGCGCTACCACTTCGTCAACCAAGACCCTCTATCCATCACCGCGCCACCCACACCGTGCAAGATGGATCAGGCAGACTCGAGAGAGAGAGAGAGAGAGAGAGAGAGAGAGAGAGAGAGAGAGAGACGGACGGACCCCAACATGAAGAACAGGAGAAAGTTGTGGGAAAAAAATGAGAGAATACGGGAATTGAGGGAAAGCGCTCTGTGATTCACGAGGGGGCTTCTTAGTTTGCGCAGCCGAGACGCGCAGATGTGCGATGGGGAAAATATCGTTATGTTGAAGTAACTTTTCCCACACGAGTCGTGCTCGTGCCTCTCCCGTCTTAGCGAGGCGGGGGTGGGGGTGGGGGGGGGAAGCATCGTCTTACGAGTCCACGAAGAAAAAAAGGGAAATAATAATAGCTCGTTTTGCTCCTTCTTTTTGTTCGTAAATTCCTCACATCAGCGCGGGAAGGTATGATTCTCAGCTCGGGGTAAGTGGACTGTGTCTTCTGTCTCTCTTCCATGTCCCCATGAACCCGCGACACCTCAACCTAAACCAATATAGCGGAAAAAAGAAAAAAAACATTCCTAAATAAATACTCAAGAAAGCGAAAGTTTCTCAGTCATTCACGTTTTCTAATTTGACCAAAGAAAGAAAATTTCGGAGAACGGAAATGCTACGGCAGACATCTTCTGGGTTACGATCTTATCTCCAAATGTTTCACACGTTTGGAAAATCATTTCTGAGCTTAATTAAGAATTAGTATGTCAACGTATCAAAAGGAATGTTACTACTTCTGTTACTATCGATAATAATAATAATAATGATAATAATAATAATAACAATACGTAAAATACATTAATAATACTAGTGATAATAATATTGATAACGGGAGATCAGCACTGTTCATTATCCACTCTTCCTGTATTACCACTTTATGAAAAGAGGAGGAGCCAAGATATGATTCTAACCTCGAAGTGTCAAACCTCTTTTTTTTTTTTATATGGCGTGAGTTGACATTAAATTGAACAGTATTTCTTGAATTGTAGAAACAAAAAGAAATCGAGAGTTTCTTTATTCTTTCATTGCATGAAATAACTGTGACAACCATCACCTGTGTTACAACCATGACTTGTGACCGTTGACAAATCATGACCCGGAAGTGTGACAATCAAAGCATCATGACTATGACAATAATCATCCGTGACAGTGACAATCATGACCCGTAATTATGACATGTGATTGTTACAATCATTGCCAATCATGACCTATGACTGTAATCACAGACACACACACACACACGCACGCACACACATACATACATACAAAAGGCTTTCCATCTCATTACTCGCCTAGATTTCCATAGAGCGTGTCACCTATTTGTACTGTACGAGAGGGAGTTTTACAGTCGTCGGGGCTTCTTCCCCCCCCCTCCCCATCTCCACTACTGCGATTACTAGTCTGCGTCCATCTCCGTCACCGGGGAAAGGATCTATGTTCTGCATCGCAATATCCATAAATCCCCGAGCCTGAAAAAGCTACGAAAAAATTAGATCGCTATTTCGATTTTAAAAGCCGAGCGACGATGCTACACCGTGATCCATCTCGTCGTCTGCACTATCCTGAGTGCCCTGCCTGCCACCAAGGGAACCTGACGATGATAGCCACGTCCGCGGATGAAGACTCGCCCTGCACCCCCTCCTCCTCTTCCAGCTCGACCAGCGTCGGGTGGAGGATCTCGAGGTGGTACAGGGGGAGCCGCACCCCGAGGCTCTACAGGTGCTCCTCGTGTAGGAAGGTCTTCCGGAAGAAGGTGAACCCGTCTCCAGAGTCGCCCACGTCCGCCGACGTGTTCTCCCTGAAGGAACTCTTGATCCATGTCCTGAGGAAGGTCTGGTGGTTGATCGCCTCTATCGCGGGGTTTCTTAAGGCCTCGAGCCCCACTCCTGAGTCGAGTCCCCCACCGTGCTCAAGGTGCCGGAGGACCTTCCTGCAGAGGGTCTTCCCGTGCCTAAAACCCAAGGGATCTTGTGACCATGGGGAAAGCGACTCTTCCACATCCAACCCAAGCATGCTATACAGACTGCGACGTTTCTTCGAGGTTACATTCTTCAACTCTCCCCATTCCAACTCAGAGACAGTTACGAGGATCAAGCGTAAGTTTCTCTCTAAAATCTTCTATGCCATATGGCAATCCTTCTTTATTGTACTGGTGATAGCGGACTTCCCTCTGCAAGTCAAGCGCTTCGTTTTTGCCGAATTCTGGCGGTTCTACGATCGAGTAGTGCGCGTCATAAGGGCAATATCTGCACCACGGTCCTTCAGCCACATGTGCCTTCCCTACCGAATCTGGGATTGCTTTCTCATACTGCTCTGGGGTACCGACATCCCGATAGCCCGTACTGAGAAAGCTTCCGACCGAGACGGACCAGTCCCACCCCCGACTCCGGTCCCACCTACCTGTGGGATGTGTAAAGTATGGCTTAGCTTCACTACAACGATCGTAAAGATCATTAAAGCGGCTAACCAAGGCCTCACCATCAATACCGTGCACGTCATGAGCTTCCTGGTGCAGGTGACTATCATTGTGTATCTGTTTTACCATTTCTGATGCACCAGTCCCCCCCCCCCCCGCCCAGGCTTATCTCTATACCTCAGCGATACACCTCTCCAGAAACCATTGCTTATTCCGTAGTGAAATGTTTTTAGTGTGCCATCACCACATTCTTCTCGTAATTACCAATACTTTCATGTCTGTATTCAAGGCACCAGTCCTTCCTTAAAATCGTAACACTTAACCATGCACATCTATTCTTGCAATACATATATGCACATTACATCAACAAGGCCACATGATAAATCCAGACATACTGATAATGGAATTCAGCAACGTGTGTAAAACAGCTGCTGACGACAAGTGTGCGTCAACACGTTGAACGCTACAAATCAAGATTCTGTACCCAGGTGAAAGGGTCATCTTCCCCTCACTTTCATCTTCACTACACCCTCAACTTCAGTGCAACCCCATCTTCAATTATTGGCCTCTGACCTGACTTGCAAGAGTCAGGTCAAACGCATCTACATTACTCTGTACATGGCCTTCGACCTGACCCTACTAATCAAGTCAAATACAAGTGATAGTGTTGAGCGGTATGGGAAGAGAGCTTTACACACACACACACACACACACACACACTTCCTAGCTTACGCCAGGTACCCAATTCCTCGCCACCTCTCGTAGTGAATGAACAGCGGGGTTGACTGTGCACAGGCTGTCGCAACCAGGATTTGAACCTATGCTGGTTTATAATCCCAGGAGGCCCGTTCCTGCATGACAGTCAGTAACGCTAACTAGAACACCATGAAGGTCCGTGTGTGTGTGTGTGTCTGTATACATATGTAGAAGAAAGTACAATATGACCTTTAAAGTGAACTGCAAAGGTCAGGTCAGAGATCATTTCCATTGCACTCACTTATCATCATCACTATTGAGTCCATAGCCCCGAAGAAGGAAAAAAAAAAAAGAAATTGGTGATTTGAGAAACAATGGAGCAAAAAATTGGTCTTCTTTACATCCCAATCAGTGGAAACCTTTGGTATGAAACTCGAGACATGTCAAGACCTTTAAGGTCAGAGAGGCCACAATTTCTCACTGAGGCTACTCCGTCTCTGATGGCATTCCCGTGTCTCCCTCCTTCCTTCCTGAGCCACAAAAGATGGACCCTTAATCCTGCATCAACTCATATATATATATATTTAGTAACGGTGGGAGTAGAGGCAGCTGTCCCTCACGAGGGGTTTTCGAGTCCCTCTTGAGAGAATGGATAAAGAAAACTAGCGTCATGGGTACCGACCGTTTGGAAGGAGACTCTTCGACCTGGTTCCTTTACCCCGGAATGGAACACGATCTCATTCAGACCCGCCACCGCTACCACCGACGAGGTCCTCCTGGTGAGGTGAGGGGTGAGAAGAACCAGGAAGTCCTGGTGAGGCAAAAGGGTTGTGGTGGTGGAGGGGCTGTGTGACATCCTATTGATCTGGTGTCATGATGAATGAGAACTGGGACGTCCTAGCGAGGCGAGAGAGAGAGAGAAAGCCGACAAGGAGGACCAGGAGAGATGAGGATTAAGAATTTCAGGTAAAATGAGAGACGGGAACAAGCGCTTTAAGGCAGCTGAGACGACGAGAGATGAGATCTAAGAAACAGGGGAGATGAGAGATAAGAACAAGGAAGTGCAGCTCAAGCGAGAGAGAAAAGCGAGAGAGAGAGTTGAGACGAGAGATAATGGATGTGCGCTGTGAGAGACGTCCAGGCAAACCCTGCGAGATATGGCAAAACGTCTCATTATTTAAAGAAAAAATTACGACAGCTGAAATTCTAAGACTGCGTCCACTTTTTGCGTCCAGTCGGTCGATTGGGTCCACTTTTTACGTCTAGTCGGTCAACTTACTACATGTAATAAACCAACATTGTAACAATTTATGTCATAATTATCTGCCCAGCGGAGTCTGACGGAGACATTTCGCGATCTCTGTAATCCTTTTGGTGCTACCGCTCCCACGATGAGCAAGGGATGCGTACAGTAAAGTAGCAGCCGATACAGAGACAAATGAGAGCGAGAGAGAGAGAAAAAATAAATGAGAACGCAAAAATCATAATGGGATGAGAAATGGAGATATTTTCCCAGGTGTGCAGAGAGACACGAAGGATGCTAAAGAGTGGGCCTTGATGAGACCCAAAGTTATCGTTATCTCTCTCTGTCTCGGTGACCAGACAACACGGTGCCTTGGGTCTCGGTCGGTAGCGACAAGAACAGACGATCTCACTAACTTGCACCCAACATGTGCTGGCCACAAGGCTGCCTCGCCGACGGTTCTCGAGTCGACTGGAGGACAGCGAGAAAGGCCAAGTTTTCTTCCCCCAATCTTCTTTGCAGCCGAGAGCGAACAGCGTTCGTCACTCGGTCTCTCGACTCGTCACTGACAGACGAGATCTAATCGGCTCTATCGGCCGGGTTATCGGGCGTTAGCCGTCTGTCGTTGATTGGAATGTTTCGCCGTGCAAACAGGCATGACTAAATGGAAAACATGACGGCAGGAAAAAAAAGATAACTAATGGATATAATCCGAGCAAAAAAAAAATGTTGATAAATATCTTCTTTCTCCCCAGCAGGTAAACGCTAAACCACGTCCTGAGGTCCTAGAGGTTAAACAAACCATAAGACTGTTTAATGCCGAGAAAAGTGACAAATCTTTCGTGCCTTACCACCCACCCTGTGGCCGCTGGGGGTACGAGAAGGGTATATACATACAGGGAGTACACAAAAACGGTACTGGGACTACGCCACGTTGACTGCATTAAACAGCGACGTTAAGCGGAGGGCTACTCCTCCTCCTTGCGCCATCGCTGTAGATTATCATGCCTCCCCTACTGCCGAAGGTGTACGGGCTCTGCTGGTGTTGTATAATGCGGCTACGTAACGAATTGGACAGAGACGGATGGCCCATGTCATCTAGACTTTCGACACCTGCCTGTAGGCGAGGACGCGGCTGACGTTATCGCTCCCGCCCTGCTCATCATCAGAGAGCAGAGACCATCTACTGCGTCTGGCGACGAAGGTAGGGCTTGGGCCATGAGGTCATTGAGGGTGTGTGAGGGGTCACATGGGGATTATAGAAATGTAAGGGCCAGCAGGGCCGAGTGTGGGTCATGCTAGGGTATAAGGTTGCTGGGATAAGTACGGTCATGCTAGGGCACAGGGTTGCTGGGATGAGTGTGTTCATGCTAGGGTATATGACTGGAAGGTCACGTGTGGTCATGTAAGGGTATGTGTGTGTGTGTGTGTGTGTGTGTGTGACGTGAGGGTCACCCCGAGTCAAAAAGAGAGTCTATGTTTAGGGGTCACACGGGGGTCGAAGCTAGTGTGTGGGAGTCACATAAAACCTGGTGGTCACAACAGCGTCTGCATGGAGGTCACCAAGGGGGTCATAGCTATGTGAGGGGCTAGAGTTCATCTTGGGGTCAGAGGAGAGTGTGTGTGTGTGTGTGTGTGTTGGCGGGGAAGGACTGGCTGCTCGTTTGGGCTTTAGGCTTATCGTCTGCCTGGGTCATGTGGTCCGTTAACTGTCCACTGAAAAACCTCGAACACCTTCGTCATGAGTTCAAGGTAAATCAAGGACTATACACGCTCTCACTTGCACGCATATGGCCCCTTGTCAAGGCAGAGTGTGAGCGTGGACGTTGGAGTCAGTGAAGCCTATGGAGGCAGGGGTCACGGTGATGGGTGGGTGTGGAGGGCCACATTGATATTGGGAATCTGTGAAGCTCACAGATTGACATGAGGGACTATGTGACAGTGTTAGTATCTACTTGTAATTATCTATTGGAACAGTACAGCACTGGGGAGAGGTTCCACTCTCGTGTGTAATTATCATTTGTGATTATCATTTGTGCGTCAGGGGGAAGAGAGTTTTACACTCGTGTTGCCCCGTTTCTCAACTTTACATGCATCATGCCTTTAATTTACGTGTGTGTGTGTGTCGTATCTATGGTAATATGTGTATGTGTAGTGCATATAAGTATACATTAAGTATGTGTATTCATGTGTATTCATCCGTAGGAAAGAGAAAGACGAAAACATACACAAGAACTTGAAGAATATTAGAAATAATCGGAAAGCAGAAAGAAATCGAAATACACCGGCACGGACATGGTGACATGTGGCACCCATCAGAGAGAAGGCGTTACTTAAAATTCCATCTCTCCTACTCGCACATACCCTGTATGCTTATAAAGTTATCTAAAACTTTACGATGCCAGAGCTGATGTAGTTTCACCTCTAAGTGCTCGTTGCTTGTAACTGTGAAGAGGATGCCCGATCTTACGAGGAATCTTGTAAAGCAGACAGACGGAATACGTAGAGGCACAATAAATGCATTAGAACACGCAGAAAACGAACGAAGATTATATATATATATATATATATATATATATATATATATATATATATATATATATATAGATATAGATAGAGATATGTGTGTGTGTCATCGTCAGTCGACTAGGAGGACAGTCTCGTCAAGGAACACCTCGCTTCAAGAGAGGTTCACCCTGTCCCTGCTACCGAGTGGTGCGCAGCCTTGAAGCTTGAAGAACCCGTGGAGATGGGGTTCTGGGACTGCATGATAATAAAAGTAATAATGTCATGACCATCATTATAAGGCAATTAGTGAATCAATCAACGTATTTCTTTTCAGTTGGTCATCAAATCTATCGACGCATTCATTCAGTCATACCAGGCTCAACCAGTCCCCCGTCCTCCTTTAGATCTTTGTCATATGAACACGCCATAGCTCTCCAGTACATTACAGGATCTATGAGTGGGTAATGTAACAAAGTATCATGGTTACCTTTTAGGGAGCTCGACGTCTCTGCTACTTTCCCAAGCCTTTGCGACTTGAGAACCCCTGAAATATTGAAAGCCGATCAACCCCATATAAAAAAGAAATGAGGATGGAAGAAATTGATCATGGAACAGATCTCTGAATGGTCAAGAGGTACGTATATATAAATATGTGTGTGTGTGTGTGTGTGTGTTTCTGTCGCGTCTTCGACGAGTCATGACCTCCTTCGGCGACTGATTCTATCGGACAGGGCTTGGTCTTCACGAGCCGCGCCCCCACCTCCCCCTCTCCTCATAGATGAGGAACTAATCGATGACCTCGCATGCAGCGTGACCTCCTAGTAACCTCGGCACTGCGGTCAAGATGGTTATCAGCGGTCGCCTCTCTCTCTCTCTCTCTCTGTCCCCGTTGCCTGCCGGCTCACTCTCGGCTGCCGCTTAATTTTCCCGTTCTTGCGATAACAATTTCTGCAGAGGCATTTCATTTTTTCTCTTCAAATCTGAGTTTTAGATCTGATATCAAACGTGAGGGGAAAATCTTTTAATTACATGTGTGTGTGTGTGTGTGTGTGTGTGTGAGAGAGAGAGAGAGAGAGAGTGTAACACAGGCAGACCACACAGACTCCATCGTGCAAGCGAGGCGGTCTGGCCTTAACACGCCTTAAAAAGATGTCGTCCCTTTAAAAGTAGTAAAAGAAAAGGAGAGCAAAGCCAAGGCTCTCTCAGAGAGAGAGAGAGAAAAAAAATGACAATCAATGTACCTTCAAGAATTCTCAGAAATATAATGATCTCTTTCGCGCAAACGAGTAAATTAATTTCTCAACAATAGGCAATCGTCCCTGCGCCTCCCACTGCAATTACATTAAGCATTTGGCTGAATAAATGATCCTCCGATGATACTTAAAATTCTCCCGAGACTTTCGTTTCCATTATCTCCGACAGACATCGAGAAGGGCTTGTTCTTCCAACACCAGAAAATCAGAGATGATAATGTCCTGGTTTGAGGCCGCTGCAAGATGTCCGGCCTCTCCCATCCAACACGTAGATACGTCCTCCAGTAGAGATCCTATCAAGTCCCTGCTCAGGACTTTTAACTCTTGCATTAGTGAGTATTTCCCAATTGTTACCGTAAAATCGGGGGGCTGATTCACTGATTCTCCCTTACCGTAGTCAGGGCTCAAAATGGTGCGACAGAGGACCTGGTATTAGAGAATGGTGTTGAATTCTACTTTGCTAGTGATGTTCGCTGGCTATGTGTTGCTATAGAGCTATAAGGTTATGATTCTGTTGGTAGATAGACGTACAGGAAAATCTTAGGTGTTAAACAGAAACTGCAAGAGAGGAACTAATAATGAGTGTGCAAGGGAGAAGCGAGATGAACGAATCAAGGCAACAATGGAGTACGAAGCGTATTTTGAAAGAATGCAGAAGGCAAGATCGGGGTTCAGAATTTTAGCGAAGCATGTGAATACGATGTTTTCGACCCATAAAGCACGACTCGACGACCCTCGGGCAATATGGCCTGGCCTGTTACCTGACTTAAAGTAAAAGAAGGCACGTGAAATTGCGTACGCCAATTCACCAGCGTCTGGTTGAGGCGTCGTCATGCTATAGACAGGTCGGACGGTGGGTATAATAAGGACTAGGGTCAAAGGCTGGCTCTAGATTCATGACTTATAAAGGTCATCCAGCAGAGTCGAGAGACAAACGCAGTACAATGACGCAAAATAAGACCACACTGTGTGACGCTGGTTAAAGCATTAGGGTGGGACACGGAGGAGGTATAGAAGGAATCCTTATTTTGCCGTTCCATCTCGTTTCAGGAACCCAGATGTAAAAGCTCCTACCACTCCATCTCGTTTCCGTGACTCTGCTTGCGAGTCTCCTACCACCACCCCCACCTCGTTCTAGCAGCCCTGACATAAAGCTTCCTATAAAACCTCAGATCGTACACATATTTAGAACTTTGCTCCTCACTTACAGGCCGGCGCCCGCGTGAGTTCGTGACCAAAGACCTACTGAAGAGATAACGACTACAAGAATAACCACACCTGGTATTGTTTTGGTTCCGCGTGATCAGGTCTCATGACACCGGCACATTGGCCGGACTAAGAGGTTCTGGCGCCCACGGAAAGGTGGACTTGGTCAGAAGATGTGAGAATTACAGAAGGCGTGATAATACAATAGATTCCAGACTATACTAAAATTCTCATTAGCTCCGGACGACTGTGTATAACCCCCCCCCCCGAGCACGACATCATAACCCTTAAGTACGACTTTAAAAGCCCTTCAGGATGACGAAAAACGACTTCTGGGCATGATGGCCTGGTTTCCGACCACGACCCTTTAAAGGTATCATTCGCCAAAAAGGTCACTTCATCGCCATAAAAAGCCCCAACTTCAATTATATTGACCTTGATAAGGCAAATGACCTATTTCACGCATATATATATATATATATATTGTAATTGAGACGGCAGATGAATGTGGAAGGAATAACTAGGACCTACGTGTCGGAAGAAGTAGAAGGAGGGAAAGACCGAGATGGAGACGTAAAGGTGGAAAGGAGGAGGATCTGACATATCGAGAAGGTAAACATCAAGGAATGTGACAAGGTTACAGAAGACTGAAGAAACTGGATCGATGTGGTGGGTGGGGAGCGACGCGCTGTGGGTGCCAAGCTCTGGTTTCGATACATTTTTGCATGACAGCTGGAAAGTGGATGTGTGCAAATGATGCCATTGTTCGTTCATCCCTGACGCCGCCTCGCAATCTTGCTCCACGACACGAATGGAAGAAACTTCGAAAGAACTGGAGACATGAAATCATCACTGACGGACCTGATAACTTCTGGTACATCACCAATCAGATCACGTAAGCCTGAAATGAGAACCACGGTGACCTCTAACATAACTACAGTATAACCCGGCCCGTCATGAATATACATGGTTAACAGGAATTCAGCTGACAATGGAGGTTGGCCGGACAGCGACACATACACACACACACACACACACACTTGGAGCCTCTCCTCCATAACCCTGTAGCTAATGGACTCTGGCGTAAAAGGAAATGACGACCGTGGCGTTTAGGGGAACAGGTCTTCTCCGGCCTACCCCCTGTGACCCGTGACCTTCACCACCACCACCCAAACACTAGGCCTTCGACCCCCAACACCCGCATACTAGGCCTGCGATCTCCAACACCCGCATACTAGGCCTTCGACCTCCAACACCCGCATACTAGGCCTTCGACCTCCAACACCCACACACTAAGCCTTCGACCTCCAACACCCGCATACTAGGCCTTCGACCTCCAACACCCGCATACTAGGCCTTCGACCTCCAACACCCGCATACTAGGCCTTCGACCTCCAACACAACCTCCACAACCCCTTTGTGAGACGTAAGTCTCTCTTCCCTTCATTCTCAAGCATAACCTCCACCACTTCTTTGCTACACCCACAACCTCCGACGCCTCCATGCTAGACCCTAACCTCCCCCAACGTTAGCCTCCGTCATCTTCATGCTAGACATCCTGCCTCCACCACCATCAAGATAAACCCAGAGTCTCCTCCACCTGTATTCCATTCAGATTCACAGCCATTATCCTGGCTAGGATAGATAATTTTCAGTTCCCTGAACAACTTTTAGTCCCTTAATAACAAGAGAAGCTTTTAGAGCTAATGTACGCGAGTTGGCCAACATGTTTCCATATCAAACAGAACACGAAGGACAAAGCTGACTTTACGTCTTACATCTTGAGAAAAAGTACAGTTTCTTAGGACAAAGAATAATACTGTCCTGTAAGACACAGGGGAATATCTATATGAATAGTTAAAAGCAAGTGTGATTAATGATACCCCGTTACAGCAAGGGACTTATGGCATACGATGCCTGAGAACAGTAACGTTACAGGCAGAGACATAACCAACCTTATAAGTCAGTCAAGTCAAATTAATGTACTGCTTTAGGTCAAACAGCAAAGTTATTCTGTGTTTCTGGCCAACCGAATTTCACAGAAATCTTGCTGCACCGTCCTGGAGTGTTTGGGAATGTATATGTTGTGTGAAAATTGATAAATATGTACTCGAGACACTTGCCAGATGCTTCTGGGGTACCTAACAACGGCACTAGGATCCCGATTCCTCTATCAAGGAATAAAGTATTGAAACTGAACTGAACTGATAAGAGCTGACACACACACACACACACACACATACATATATATATATATATACTAGCATACATGTACGCTTGTAATCAAATGTTAACACTCACAGACACCAGAAAGAGACAGAGAGAGCAGACGACGAAGGAGAGGAGCCTGTTCATCTTTAACATGGCAGCAACACCTTTCGCGACCGCCTCTTCCCTGATCCCAAAGCTAATGAATTGGGTAAACAGAGATAGTAAGCTTTGCTGAGTCCTTAACAGACGCACCTACAACTGTGGGCGAGTCACTTTTTTTTTCTTCAGTATACAAGAAGATTTTCGTCTGATAGGAACGTCAGTTGCGCCTACGTTATCTCCTTCTAACTATTGTTCATAATCTTACACATTATCAAACATTACTACGTTTCCTGTTCCTTGCCCTCTCCCTTCGTGTACATCCAAGCATGCGTGCTAATGGTACTTCATGTCTTTATAGGGGAATTGTCGAGTCCATGAGACACCAGCGTGTCTGATCGTAGGCACAACAGACTGATACCTGGGGCGTGCCCGCCGGTGAACCCCAAGTTATATATACGATCCTGTTATTGGCAGTATCAACTGTCTCTACCTGTCGGTGTTACAGTGGCCGCCTTGACATATACGTCTTCCTCCTGCGGGAGATACCTTGTTCCCGACCATCTGCAGGCAACGTCCACCGCCTCTATTATCTGTCATCGCCTCACAGTCTCCCCTCCCCTCCTCAGTCCTCCTCCTCCTCCTCCTTTTACCTGTTCCTCCTTTATCATCATTCACTCCTGTGCATCCTCCCTCTACCCCGCCTCTCGTTCCCTCCCTCCCTCCCTCCTCCGGGTTCGGGAGGGAGGAGACAGAGCCTTCGCTAAATGTGTATATCCATCTCCTCGCTCTCTACGACGCAAGCCTCCTCATTACCGATCTTTATTTGATCACGTCACCTTCATCACTGTCATCATCCCTCTATGCACATCATCCTCTTCGCAGCTCGGTCATTATCCCTCATCTTCTTGGCTCCTCAGCTGAGGTGCTGCGACAGAGATGGAGGAGTAGGAGGAGGAGGAGGAGGAGGAGGAGGAATAGGAGGATGGTCTATCTATCGTGCCCAACCGTTCTTCTTCATCATTCCCCCCCACGGCATCTTCCTCCTCTCCCACACACTTGAGAAATGTTCCATCACTGTCTCCTTCATCGTAATGCTCCTTCCCTGGAAGCAAGCACGCTTTTGCCCCACGTACACCCTAAAGTCCAACATTCCACCGGGCAGAGTCTTCCATCGTTCGCATATATGTGGTACTTCTGTAAAGGAGTTTTTCAGGCGATGCAGAGCTCCTGAAGCCCTGATTAGAGCTTCTCCAGCGTGGTCTTCGTCCTATTAGAGCCACACTCAGCTTCACACCACATCAGCTTAAGGTGTGTCATGGAGTTAATGTGTTGCCTGGCTATTTCTCACAAACCTGTGGCGCTATACAAGCGACCGATTTTAGCAACTACCGTATTTTCCCCGTCTACTCTGATGATCCTTTCTTATAAACACTTGTGTCGGACAGTGTTTTAATGAGATCTCGTGTTATCAGTATCTAGTAATGGGTTCTAATGATGAAAGTGATGGATATCTAAAAAAGATATGGTGTTTAATACAGTCTTGTGGATTGTGTTATGGTAGGTGCTTCCCCACCCAAGCCCTTCAACTATAGTTTATTTACAGGCGTATTGTCCAAATTGTCGTAAAAAGTCACTCCTGCAGAGTATTCTCAGGGATATTCGGGCAATATCCAACTGAGCAGGGGTCCAAAACCCACTTTCCTGATACCATAAGACATATCTGTGCTGGAACTATTATAACTCTGAGCGAATTTGGTCGTCTTTTCACACTCTGCCAACCAGACTAGAACGAGGCAGTTCGCTAGTCCGTATCTAAAATTCCAGGATATATATATAATGAACAGCTCGTACGTAGCCTAGCCTAACGCCTCCTCCTTTGCAAACCAACTCATCAGAGGATCAGTACACTCTTATTCCCATGGAATGCTGGGGTGCCTGGGGGGGGGGCTATATTATGAATGAGGTACCAAACACATGTTCAACAAACCGCTCGTCGGCTCTGGTAACCCTAAACCGCCACATTTCTGGACACGCAGGAAAACACAATATCTTAACGTTTCTCCAATCCACCTACCCTGTTCAAGTCTTCTCTCTTTCTTCACGTTCTACCCCTGACCAACCTGTTATTTCTCTCATCCTAATCACCATCTCTCTCTCTCTCTCTTTCTCTCTCTCTCTCTCTCTCTCTCTCTCTCTCTCTCTCTCTCTCTCTCTCCTCTCCCTCTCTCTCCCTCTCTCTCGGAGTGTTCCTGGTAACCTTCCCGGCACTCGTACTGACATCATCCCTATCTTTGATGTCCACTACTTTGCCAGAGGCAATGTTTCACACTCGACTGATCTCATTCTATTGTTGAGGTGTTAGTCACCCAATAAACTGTATAAAAGTCACCTTTCTTTTAATTTTTTTTTTGAGGGAGGAGGAGGAGGAGGAGAGGAGGATGATGGCGATCTTTCGTTAAGTTACTCAGTCTTTTGTTGGAGGAGGTAACCTGGCGTAAAAGGCAATATAATGAAGTGCACCCTGATAGCGAATTCGGCAATGCTGTTTATCAGCAGGAAACTCTAGGTAAACAGGATACGAGGAACGTCGCTTGTCGCCCTTATCAGGGAACTACCACTGTCTTAGAGAAGACCTGGCGTACTTTATGGCAGTTTCACCTTACGTGAGGTCAACTTATCTGTGGGCTCGATTGTACACTGAATGATTTATGGAGCTATATAACCCAAGAGAACAAATCTAGTACCTTTTTCTTTTTCTAATTTCTTTTCCCCGGACAGATCCAACAGTACATTATTGTAGTACATCTGAATATATCATCTGATGTGATTTGAGGCTTGCCTCATTACCCTGAAGATCCAAACAGGGGTCAGTCACAGGTGCACACACACAGTCTTCACCTATGTCCAGACGGCACGAAACATCGAAGCCAGCTCCACACTCACAGAACCCAAATCTGCCACACGCTCCTCTCTCTCACTAAGCCCGATACTGTCACACTAGGCCGCTAACACCCTCCAAGCTTGATCGGTCCAACACGCTCTTCGGTGTGACTCAACAGTAGACTGAACTAAAGGGAACAAACACATCTGCACCATTATCAAATCTTCTGACTATATTTCCTCTTCGTGGACTCACTACACTCGGACCCCTAATGCACCCAAACTCCAGAACACCTACACAACTTTCATTCTTCTGATAATCGCCAAATTTAGCCTCTCGTGTACGACCAATCCTCCCCGAACCACACAGATTGTGGTTCCTTGAAAAGGTGCAACTAAAGAGAATGTAAGATCACCCTCAGACCCCTATCTACACCTTCAGTCAAAAGGCGACCCAGTACACTGACGCTTCCGACTCTCTCAGACCATCATCACCTAATCGGACAGTTCGAAAGGTAGCCACAGAACCATTCTTGCCACCGTCACCTCCTGTCACTTGACATCCCTCTTCCCCAAGTTGGTGTTTGACGAGATCGGCCCCTTCCTCACCATTGTGGAGTTCATCAACAATAAATAGACTGTGTATCTAACCTCCAGCTTCGTATCTTGTAAGAGTCTGTCTGTTTAACACCTCCATCCAATTTGTAGTCCCTAGTTTCCAGTCTTTGACTACAATCAGTATAACAAATTATTATTAACACGATCATTATCATCATCATTATTATCATTATTACTATTATTATTAGTATTATCATTAATATTATTATTTCTATTATTGTTGCTATCATTACCGTCATTATTATCATTATTTTCTTAGTATCATTATCATCGAAAATATATCATTATTTATATTATCATCATCATCATTATCATCATCAGTATTATTATCATAATCATTATCATCATTAGGCAACCACGAACAAGCACATGAATACAAAAAATAAAACTATTGCATAAATGAAAGCTACCATTATCTCTTAGCTCAACATACAATTAATTGACCACTTTTACTAGATATACAGAATACGTAATAAGGCTTCTTAGTATCATAATCACATTCTGGAGAAAAGAAATTAAAGTTGGCTTTATTTCTGCGACTTATAATATGTAATAGGTTCCGTCTCTGTCATATGTAAATAATAATGACCCTCTGCAAACATATTTAGCCTCAGTATACTTTAAACATATGAATAATAATCTCCAACTATTACTTTTCCTTGACACCGAAGAAGAATACGGGTTTACACAATGTCCATTGTCCATGGTATAATGCCATTCTTAAAGTAGATGAGGTCAGTTTAGATTTGATCAGGGAATACTCCCAGAACACTAATCAAATATCACTTGATATTATGTAAGTCTTGATAGTCTAGAGCCGACACGGTGATTCAGTGTTCGTATAATTCCCCCCAGATGCAAGTCACATTTCTCTCTCATGTTGCTGCTTTGACGGTCCATTTTTCTTATACTTTGCATAATCTGGGCAAAAATATAAGCAAAACGAGGAGATGGAAGTCTACTAAGTTAAGGTAAACTGTCTGGCTCCGCGCCGTAAACCTCTGACACTGTAAACCCATCGCACGGGAGCTACTCCTTGTAAACCCTGACCCGCGGGAGCCACTCATTAAAACCCGATCCCCGGCGGGAGCTCACTCGTTAAACCCGATCTCCCCCCCCCCACCCCCCAGGGAGCTCACTCGTTAAACCCGATCCTCCCCACCCCCTCCCCTCCCCCTTAGGGAGCTTCCTCGTTAAACCAAATGGGAGAAGGGAGGGATTGGATAAGGAAGTGGAAGAGAGAGGATGGAGTAAAGAGAGACCCCCACGGGATTTAAGATAAAGATAGGAAGGAGGGGTTGAGGAGGTCACGGCGGGAGTGGCGTTATCCTCCGTTACTGCGACAGGTTTAGTCTGTCTGAAGGGCGAGGTATGAGAGAGAGAGGGAGGGAGAGACACGAGGCCAGCTGGTGTCCGCCCTAGCTAACTAGTGTGTGGTGTTGTGGCTCCCGGCTGGAGAGGAGGGACGAACGCGTCGTATGATGTGAGGTGGGGTCTGCTCAAGTTGTGGTTCTCTTGCTGGGAGGCTGATAGCCACAGGAACAACAGTAGCTGCTGGAATAGTAGTAGTAATCATCATCAGCAGTGGTGGTGGTGTGGGTTTCCGGCAGTAGCGGTAACAGCAGGAGCGTGGGGCTTCGAGGACATGAAGCTCCTATGGTACGGTTACAACAGAGTGGATGACTGGGTGTTGCGAAGCATGTGTGAAGTGAAAAATCAGGAGTGGATGAAGGGCAAAAACTGGGGTTACCGTGAGGATGACTAGCGTGGTACGGATGACAGGAGGATGTAGAATTACGCTGGTCTTAAATGGATGAAAATAATGGCGTGGATATCACACTGAGGTCCAGTTTAGCTCGAGAATGGGTCTGGGTTACCGCATCATTATCAAAAGAATGATTTTAGCTTGCGACATAAAAGCCGCTAATTGTGCACTCTCCCCACCTCGTGGTCGATGACGCGAAAGATATGAAAAGGACACCAAATGGGTGACAAGGAACTCGGCCACAGTGACGGAGTTACACAAGAAGTTACATGACGAGAGTGACGTCTTTCCCCGCGGGCAGAGTTGAGGCTCCCGAAGGAGAGCGGCTGCAATGGTGCGGTCTCTCCGACTGGACGCGAACGCAAACCTTGAGCTGGTGGAGACTTTCACGTCTGGATTTCCCGGCTGGTAAAGCGCCTGATGGATGTTCCTGGCGGAGTTAAGTGACTGTTTCCAGTGTACTGTCTTAAATCATACGGGAGAACCTCGGCGGCAACATTTGCCAAGCATACATCAACCGCGGACTGAGTGACTGGGTGGATTGCGTGTGGGTGAAGTGATCGTGCTTTTATATGGACGACGAACAGACTGGATGATGGCGATGATGATATAAGATGAGTAAGAATTTCCAACGTAGGTCTCAAGTGTCAGTATGCCTCACTTACCAATCACTGATTATAATCAGTCTGTTTAAAAACGAATTTCTGAACGGACTTCGAGGACAAGTGAAAAGTGTGTGTGTATCACTGATGGCGAGAAGCAATGTGGCCTTTGAGATGGAGGCCCTGTGGCTCAGGAGACCCCAGGCAGGTGCTGGAGGCTCTGGTGAGGTAGGTAGGTGGCCCCGGGGTGTATGTCAGGGAGAGACGAATATGTGCATGAGAGGCGGGTTATGGGTCCCTCGCTCTGAGATGAGTCAGGGTGACGCTGCTGTGGCTACGGGGGTGGTTTGGAAAGAAGTGGAGTTGGCGGACGAACAATGGGAGCCTGCTGGCTGTTCCACCTCAGGAGGGGGGGGGGGGGGGCAAGGAAATGGCGATGTGGGTAGAGGAGGTTGGAGAGGTCAGGGAGAGATGAGGCGGTGGGGCTGAGGAATGATTTAAGGCTGGCTGATGGATGCGCCTTGGTCAAATGGAGGTACTGCGGCTGCGGCAAGCGAGGTTATGAAAGCATGGAAGATACAGAGAGATGGATAGAGGCTTCTCATAAAGGGAGGGTTTGGTTGTTGGCAGATGAGTTAGCAGTCAAGCAATAGGTATATGGGGAGGGGAAGGTTGAGGAAGGTCAGGCAGCGAGGGGTGTATGAGGAATCGTCTAGGTCTGGTCGGTTATGTGTCTCAGGTCAGTGATAGCGGTGGTGGTTGGTAGGGGAAGTAGAAGGGGAGGGGGTATGGGTAGGGGTAGGGGGTTGGGGTAGGGGTAGGTGGTGGCTGAGGTGGAAAAGGTCAGGGCAGCACGGACTCTCAACGACCCCGGCCCAGTCGCCGCCGCCTTATACAGGAGGTAATGGATACACACACACACACACACACACACACACACACACACACACACACACACACGGCTGGGGAGAGAAGAACGGTACATAAGGAAGAAGAAGATGGAAGTAGGTGTCGAAGATGGATCCACAAAGATCAAGGGAAGAATGCAGTACAGAGAGGGGAATACTAAAGAAATAGAAAAATATATACGTAAATGACGATACAATAAAGAACGAAACTTTAATAACTGCAGAGCGTCATAGCAAATTAAACGTTATGTCGACGCCAAACGCAGACGCTAATGAAAATAAAGGAAAGGGGCCAAGCAAATAAAAGAAAGAGACTTGAAGAACACGGGGGCTTCAGTCTATATACTCACCGGGCCAAAATGCAGAATGGGAGCAAGGACGGCTAAAGCTGGGTTAGGAAAGTGAGGGAGGCAAGCGTCGGGCCGACAACGGGAGTAGTGGAGGACGCAGAGGGCCAGGATGATCCGGGGGGGGGGGGGTGCCCCCAGGTGCTGGAGGTCACAGCGAAGATGGACGCTAATCGATTCGAACTCAGACGTCATAGCAGAGGCGGAGGAGGAGGAGGAGGAGGAGGAGGAGGAGGAGACGTGGAAGGTGGGATGGGGGAGGGAGGAATGAAATAGGGACTTAATGAATGTAACTGAAAAGAGAGAAGGGAAGTAGAGACGGATGAGGGAAGATAAAGAAGGTGGAGTCAATGGAGATTTATGCCTTGGATGCAGAGGGGAAAGAGGGAATCAAGAGGGCAAAGAAGGGTGAAAGGCTGAATATCCTAGAGGGTGAAAGACAATGGACACAGGTGAGAGTAAAGATATTACCATACAGTATAAAGGCAGATTTGGGGGAGACTGTGTGTATGTGACTGAATGGTGGTGTTGAGAACCATGGTGCTATAATAATGATAATAATAATAATAATGATAATAATAATAATAATAATAATATAAGAACAATGATAATAATAATAATAATGATAATAATTAATAATAGTAATAATAACAAGATTTATCTACTTAATACTAAAAGCCTTCAGCCCAACTCTGTAGCCTGCCATATATTCACCGTAGATGTTGTCGGACACCTTAAATGAGGCAGCATCACTGGGAATACAGTCTCGTCAAAAAAAATTTCACTCCAAAGGAGTCTACACTTCCCTCCTTCCGGAAGAATTGCAACCTTGGGATGCAGGAGCCCTTCGAAAGGTTTAGGGTAACACCAGGATTATTTCACAGAAATTGGCCCTGGACGTAACTATATATAGATATTCACCTATATTTGTATAGCTCTATATGTTTCAAGTTTGGCGAGTTATCCGTAATGAATGGCCAACGCTGCGGCATGTTGGGTGGTAAACAAAGAAACTGAACCAACTTGAATTCCAATGCATTCCTTCGTAAACATAAGAAACTGCAATGAGTATTTGCCAGTTCTCAAAAGTCGTGGAAGAAAAGTTTTTGCTCTGGGTTGCGGTGAAGCAATACAGTCTACATACATCTCCGTTATCCTCAGTCTGGACTGCAGAATAAGTCTAAAGCCTCACTTCACAGCGCCAGGGAAACTATGCACCTGTACGGAAGGGTGTTAAAGAAGCTTTTGCCATCCGTCCTGAAGCCTTCTGGACCTATCCTAAAGCTTATACGCGTAGAACACACTGGAGACGCTACTGAATGGGGAAAATTCAGAGTAAAGGATGAGTATAAGGTGTCCATAAATGGATAAGGGAAGATGACGGAGGTGAAAAGTGCTATAAAACATGAGAGATAGGAAGTAAGCAGAGATAGATAGATAATCTACTTCAACCTTCTTCCCCTATTTTGTCTACCACACTATCTACCTCCACCTATCTTCATCCGACAATGAACATCTTATATCCATCAGTCCTCCAGCACCCCTCAGAAACCCCGTGCACTCGCGTCTCTGCAGTATAGATCTACACTCACGAATCTCAGATTAGACGTCTTTCCCTCCCCGGAGCTGTGAAGCGGAGATTAAGACTTATTTTTCACATTTTGGTCTGGGGATAATGGAGATGGATACAGACCGTATTTCTTCTTCACACACATTCCCGTGAAAAATTGATCTTCCCATGTTGAGCAGTGGGAGATAATCGTTACATATTTACACTGTTTACGAAGGAGTACACACGAGTTAGTTACTTCAATCTGTTCATTTCATAGCACACATGCTTTGACGTGGGCAAATCATTACAGACAACTTGTCAAACCTTAGCATAGAAATGAATGTAGGGCAAGTTAAGGAGGTGACA
>JAYMFT010236746.1:0-11110 GCA_038088735.1 Panulirus argus | reverse complement strand
CCTCCCCATACTGGCCAGACATTATGTAAATAATATTGATGTTGTGTTGAAAGAATATCCTAACTTCCTTAGGCTTTTGTAAGCCCCTTTGTTATAATTATATGTACTCGCGACACTTGCCAGATGCTTCTGGTATTATTGTACAGGGGTACCTCATGGCAGCACTAGAGTCCCAATTCCTCTGTCAAGGAATAAAGTAATGAAACTGAATTGACTGTTGACCTCTTTTATGAATTTGTTCACCGTTTAACATGTTAGCGAGATAGCGCCAAGTACGCACGAAGAAATGGCCTCATTCTCTCACACTCGTTCTCCAGCTGTCATGTGTAATGCACCGAAACCACAGCTCCCTATCCTCATCCAGGCCCCACAGACCTTTCATTGGTTTACCCTGACAGCTTCATATGCGGTCAGGGGAACTACAGAAACTCTGGCTCAGTCCGCTGACAGCGCGTAGCCCCCTGTATACCATTTCGCTCCAATTCGCTCTGTCTCGTGCATACCACACACCCTCCTGAATGCTCAAGAGAGTACAAAATACACCTAATGATTTTTCAGGTAGAGTATGTTTTGGATAAAAGAAGAATACAAAAATATGTAGTTGTCTAGAAGCAAAGGAAAGAGTAAAGCAGCAATGTAGAAAATGTGGCCCGTTCTCTAAGCTCGTGTTGGAGAATAGAGATAGAGAACAGCAGTACGCCAAATGCTTCAGATTAGTCCCATCTGATGGGACGGTACGCAGTCATAAAGCTTTACCATCTGATGCTACGGTGCGCTTTGTAAATCTGTAGCATCTGATGCGACGGCATGCATTCCAAGCTGCACCATCTCATGCGACGGTACGCAGTCTAAAGCTGTACCATCAAAGACCCAAAGGATCGAAGCTTTCCCAGTTTTTTACAATTCATAAGCAACGTGTAGGACTAAACCCTTCTCAGAGCCATATAAGATCTCACCCAAAATATCTACTCTCTTCAGTCTATCATTTCTATAAATTTTCTATATACGTAGTTACCTTGAAGATAGAAAGAGTTGTAGAGTGATTTATTCAATTGTGCTGCAAAAGGGCTGGTGATTGGAAATACATTATACATTAAAGAGGAACATACACAAGCATACGTATGTGAGTAGGAAAGACGATCAGCGGCCATTATTGGATTACACACTAACTGTCTGGTGTGCAAAAGAGAGACTTTTGGATATGAATGAGTCGAGAGGGGCAACTGTTGGGATGTCTGATCATTACCTTCTGGAGGCTAGGGTAGAATATGCAGAGGTTTTCAGAAAAGAGGAAACCTTATGGGTGATATGGGAGTGGAAAGTAAGTAAGCTTGGAAAGGAGACTTGTGTGGAGAAATACCAGGAGAGATTGAGTGTAAAATGGCAAAAGGTGAGGGTGGGGGAGTAGGGAGTTGGTGAGGAATGGGAGGTATTTAGGGAAGCAGTGCTGGCATGCGTAAGGTTGGAATGGACATCCTACCACCCCAGTCAAATACAACAACAAAACACATACGCTCTGAAATAACGCGACGCAAGAACTAAATAACCGACCTGCTAAATTAGTCTTAAACTCCAGCCCACCAGACATATACCCATCAGAAACCACACTCCCCAGACGAACTAGAGCCACACTCTCCCGCCTACGCTCTGGATATCACCCATCACTACAACACTACAACATCTTTTCTACTTGGTCCAATACCCTTTCTTCTCACGATGCATCTACCACAATGAAGACACCCAGTACTTACGATTCAAATGCCCTGTACTTTCTACAGTTAGACGGACACACACCACAACACTTTACGACCTGTGATCCCAACCGGTGGATGTAGCCAGCTTCCTGAGTGCTGCAGGAGGTTCATAAGGATAGAAAGGAATCTGCATATATATACACACATAAAAGATAACTTCTTCTCAGTAGGCAACATTACATGATAATATCGATTTCTTTCACTTGTATAGAGTAAGTTGTAAATGCAAAACACTTAGTGCCTGAGACTACAAAGCAAAAAAACTTTGCCCATCGTCATTGCTGCCAGGAAAAAGAGTTAAGTTAAAGTTACTCCAGCTTATATAAAATACTCATAAATCCTAACCCTCACCCCTAAAAGAAAGAGAGAGAGAGAAGAAAAAAGTTGAATCACTTCTGATAGTTAACCATTTCTACATGAACGTTTTTGGTGACAGAAAACATGGTGTTAAAAAAGAACGACATTTTAGTTGGGTCGCGCACCGTGTGATGGCACTGCGTATGCGGTTTTCTCTCTCTCTCTCTCTCTCTCTCTCTCTCTCTCTTTCTCTCTCTCAACATCACACTGAAAATGATACGAATGTACGTCAGTTCCGCCTCCTTGGTGCTTACTTCCTTTCGTTAAGAGAATCTCCAACAACGCCACGTATTATCTTCCGAACCAGCTGCGGTGGTGGACTTGCTTCCGTGGCTCACCGCTCTTCATATAGATAATTCGTGTATGTATATATGTGTTACCGTACCGGAATGACGCGCCTTCGGAGAGGGGAGCTTGAAGGTCCGGAGGAAGAGAAAACGTGCAGTAGCTGCTGTCTGTGGCTGGCCAGAAAACGAGGGACAGCTGCTTAACCGGCTGTTCGACGACGACACCTCCTGCGTCACCACAATCTACCACCACCACCACCAGCCTACCCAGCCGGCAGCGGCCGGTCCATAACTCCCATCATTTACGGTAAGGAAGACGGTAACTTACGCTCATAACTATATGGACGAACGTAAGTTGTGAATTCATTGTAAGAGCCATACGCATACGCCGTTCCTCACATTACCGTATTGTGTATTAATTGTTGTAGGAGCCATACACATACGGCACTGCACACCGTACCGTACTGTATATCAATTGTTGTAAGAGCCATACACATACGCCGTACCGTACTGTATATTGTTTTAAGAGCCATACATAAGTCGTTATTCACCTGACCGTACTATGTCTTAATTGTTGTAAGATCCATACACATACGCCTTTGCTCACCTCACCGTACTTTATATTAGTTCTTGTAAGAGCCATACACATAACGGCGTTGCGCACCGTACTTTACAAGATCGTTGCTCACCCTGCCTCACGAGACGGTACTGTGGGTTTGTATTGACCAAGTATAAATATTATCTCCAAAAAGAGAAAATTCTTTTGCCAGCGTCAAATGAATAGAACCCCGATGTTTATTATCCGATTTTCAATCAACAGACATTCAAGAAATTCCAAATTATTGCCACAATTTCAGTCCAGATGCCAGGCTTTTTTGGGCTTTTAGTCTTATTTTTTTTCGAAAAGTCTCGTACATTTTTTTAAATTTTCTCTGAAACTGGGACATATTAAAAAAAATGCTTGGAAGTTGAAGTTTACGCTGTATATGTTTCAGAGTGAAATGGCCGCTGGTGTGTGTGTGTGTGTGTGTTAAGTACATTTATATTTTAGTTTGCTTAAAGGAATTTTTTTATTTTGTGATTTTCAGTCGATCTACAGGAAACCGTGTGTGTGTGTGTGTGTGTGTGTGTATGTGTGTGTGTGTGTGTGTGTGTGTGACTCTTTGGGATATGTGTATATTACTATTATTTTTAATTGAAATTGGATAAATGATGATAAATGCACTGTACCGTTCCTTTAAGAAATACTTATAGACCGTTTGTGTGTGTGTGTGATTATCTTTCTAATTTCTCACTTGTACTGTACGGGGAGGGAGTTTTACACTCGTGGGGCCTCATCCCTTGAACATTCAGCACTGTTATACAACCTCTCAAATTAATTATACTGTCTGCATTAACCATGTCCTTAGTCACTCTAACCACTCATTCACCACTCTTATACTATAAATGCATTTCTTTACATCCTTTTCAAGCTGCTCATTAATTTTCGTGTTCTGTCCTCTGTTTGTTCTATCCCTACATCTCTAGAAGAACTGTTCACTGTCCACGCCCTCGATTTGTTTTACAGATGAAAAGGTAATCAGGTTAGCCCTCATTCTTCACCCTTTTAAGGCGGTTAGATTTGAAGCTCCAAATCTTTCTCTGTGACTTAGCTCTCTTAATTGTGATACCGTCTTTGTTGCATTCTTCTGAACCTTTTCTATGAGCTCTTTGTTCTTCTTTACGTGCAGTGACCAAACCTGAAAAGCTATTCTAGTTTTGGCCTTAGGTAGAGTATGAGTAGCTTACTCAATATTGTTTTCCCAAATACTTCTAAGTTATTTTGATATTTGCCAGCAGACAGCTTGGCCACTTAACTATTCTCCTCCTACCGGACCATGGCGACAGATTAGGGTCGATGTCGACTCCCAAGCCTTTTTCGCACACAGAAACCTTAAGCTTATTTCCTGCCGGATGATGATCATATTGAGGTCGTCTTTCGCTTTGTTCCGTCTTCATGACTTTACATTTGCTTGGGCTGAATTCCATCAGCCATGTTTCAGAACAACTTTGGCGTCTGTTAAGGATGCTTTGTAGCAGATGCAATCCTTCTAGCTTTTCACTTCTCTCATGACTTTTGCATCTTCAAACGTATACAGGTAGAGTTCTATTATTTCAAGCAAGTCACTTACATAGATCAAGAACAGTAATGGTCTCAGAAGCGAACCCTGTGGCACTCCGCTAGTCACCTCAACCCATTTTGGAAAAGGCTTCTGACATGCGTCCTCTGTTCCCGACCGCTTAGATAACCTGTCCATCGAAGAAGTTTCTCCCTTGTTCCTGCTTGGTGATCCAGCTTCTTAAGCCCTCCATGCGGTCTAGTTTCAAATGCTTTCCAGCTGTCCAGATACAACCATTCCACTTCGCCTTTTAAGACTGGGCTCACTTTCCCGTGGATCTCTATGAAGTATGTTACACATGGCCTCTTTTCTCCAAAACCATGCTGTTTCTCACTTAGGTAATTTCTCCTTTGCAGAAAGTAATCCACTGACTTTCTGATAATCTTTTTCTGAACCTTATACACCGCGCTCGGTAGTGAGACTAGACTGTAGTTCAACGCCAGTTCCCGGTCTTTCTTTCGTATACGTAAGTATGCTGTTTACCCTTATTATCCTTGGCACTTTAACTATCTCCAGTGACATCCCGAACAGAAGTTCAACTGGTTTATCTTGCGTGTTTGCCCGCATCTTAAGCACATCCGGTGGTATTTTATCGAAACCATGAGCCCTGTACGGGTCAAGTCCTTTTTAGTATTGTTAATTTCTTTACTGCATATGTCAGTGATTACCAAAGCCTCCTTAACATTCCATCTCACCGCTGTTGGGGCTACAGTGTCCTCCACTGTAAAAAGACTTTGTTTATTCAGTTCCTCACACATCCTTACACGGTCCTCGACAATTTTTCCCTCTTGAACCCCTTAGCCTGATTAGCTCCACCTTAAATGTCAACTGATTCCTGACGAATTTATGGAAGATTTCTGGATTTCAAGCTGCCTTGTTCACAATAGTATTTTCGGAGTTTTTGTTTCTCATTTCTTATCTTTCTGTACCCGTTCCCTGCTCTGTAACACCTTGCTACTCCTGGCTGGCTGGAGTGTCGTCTATATCTACGTTACTATGCATCCTGAGGCTCCTTTTCTCTTTGACATGTTTTACTAAACCATTCCCTTGTCTTTCTCACCGTTCCCTCCGTATTTGAGGCTCGAGGTACCCATGTTTCTACTCCTTCATTGTAAATTTCACAAAACCTCTGGCAGCAAAACCCCGCTTCTTGGCTGCAGGACTCAATTTCCCAATCTACGTTGCCGTAGAAATTATTGAAGTTTGTGTAGTTTCCTCGATTATATCTTCCCTTTACCTCCTGTCTCGCGCTTTTTCTTTTAGTGTCCTCGTTTACTACATAGTCACTGTTGAGTATAACGGGATCACTTCTTCCAAATTATGCGTCATATATGATGTCCTCAATACCCACGCTAGTATGTGTGAAGATGAGGTCTGGTAATGACGGTGCATCAGTCTCTCTCATCCTAGTGTGATCCCTGACACGCTGTTGCAGGATATTTTCCTGTGTACGCTTCAAAAACTTGTGTCTCCACGACTCCCTGTCACCATAGGAATCCAGATTCCCCTCGTTTATCAATTTATAATTGAAGTCGGTACTTTACCATCTCTCAAGAAATTTTTTCACTGTTTCTAGTACCATATCAAGATTGTTCCCTCATTGTTATCACGGGAAACTTGTTTTGGATAGTTGCAATTATTTGAAGGATTGTGTAACACTAACACTACTGTCTTCCTCCCTACAGTTGTTCTTCCTCCAATGTGTTTTTAAGATAGGCCCTCTATTTCTTGAAACTTTAGCCCAACCTGTATTCAGAGGGCTGATCCTTCCCCTCCTTTGCCTTCTTTTTCTTTCCTTACGATCATGTATCCCTCTGGCAGAAGAGGTGAGAGCTTATCTCTTTGCTAAGCTTAGCTTCCACGACGCCATTGATATCAGGTGCACTTTCCCTTGTACGATCCTTGAATCTAATCACACATTCCTATCTGTACAGTACTGAAAAGGACTTCTACAGTCGTGGGGCCCCATCTCTTGAGCTCTATCTGTCGTATCAAAAAGAGAGAGAAAGAGGTCAGTTAACAAATTCCTTCACATCAGCAGCAATAATACCTTCCCTACACATTTTGCTTTTTAGCAAATGTTAGTGAAGGAAAGCGCTGCATTCCCCTATAGAGAGAAATAACCGACCTAGAACACAGTGCCAGTCCTTTAGCGTATATGAGTGAATGCATGAATGAAAAACTTCTTTCGCCTTTTTTACGGTAGGCCCCCCCCTCCCCCCACACTCCATGAGTTCTGGAGTTCACTAGGGACCTTTTTTTTTTTTTCTAAACGTAGACACAAAGGCAGATGCACCGCTGCGAGAGAAGGATGAAACAGGACGAGTATTGTAAATGGGAACAAAAAGAGGATTATGGAAAATTAGAAACACAGTAAAAAGAAGAGAAACGCGATGCAAACACACAGAAGGAACTATAACCATTTGCGTATAGACGCCGCTTTGCGTCACTAGCAGTAATACGCTGTACGAAATGGTGAAGACAGACGTCATTATGACTGTCAACATAAAGCTACATATACCAGCCAGATGATCCTTAACACCCTCTTCAATTACCCTTAACGCCTGAAGAAGGTGTCAGACATTCTTTTGCTTGGTGGCTGTAGTTGATAGCCTTTAATGAACCTGGCAGTTGACAGGCCTAAAGCCCAAACTACCAGTCAATCAAATCGAACCTTTGTAGGTCCAATATGTAGCCAGAGGTGTTTATGTCCTAAACCCCGAAAGGTATGCAATTTTTTTTTTTTTTATTCATGGTTATAAAATGGTTATGGCTTCAATGACCCCGCCCATGGACAGGCCTAAAGCCCAGTTAATCAAGGAAATAATAGCAAAGTGATTATTGATTTTCTTTGAGGTATACAGCAAGGCAGACAGATAGACAGGCAAAAAGACAAACAGACAACACCTCATCCAGCCATTGACATGAAATGACACAGCACTCGAGGCACAGTGTAGGTCGTGAGAGACAATCAACTCTGGAGCCTGGTACACACCACTAGGGCTGGAGAACAGCGTCGCTGGCGCTGGTGGGAAGTTACAACGAAATCAATTTGAAAGTTCTACAATACAGATCTTGTTCAACCTAGATCAACCCTAAAGTATGCGCGGGGAAGTTAAATTGACTCTGTGTAGTACCTTATTCAACCTAAACCAACCAACCATGAATTTAGCCCTAAATTTTACATGGTCAGGTTCAGTTGACTTGGCACAGTACTTTTTTCAACCTAAACCAGCCTTAAAGTATGTATGATAAGGCCAGGTCGACTCGGTAGGGTACCCTATTCAACCTAAACCAACCCTAGATATTAGGTTGACTCTGCTTCCGTATTTGTTTGTATTTTCAATAAGAATAAACTCGTAAAACTTCTCCTGCTCAAAAACCATTTGACTAAACATAACCAGACACATCCTGTTAAAAGGTAATCTAGGTTGGGTTATTTATAGCTGACACCGGTGCTAAATTTGCGCCCGTGGCAGCGATGGCAAATCCCATTGCTGATGGCGTCAGCCCTTCGAGTATTTACATAACAGAAAAACTGGGGTGACGATTTAGAAAAGTATAGAATCCAATAGAAAGCTGATTAGACTGGCTTGTAAATAAAACAAAGTGCACGAGACCTGTCCTGAGTTATCCACACTCCAACAGACGGATACTACAAAAGAGAAACAGACGTATAGTTAAACAGACAGACAGATAAGCAGACACTAGGAGGGGAGGGGAGTGACTCGACGCGGCTTCCTTGCGTCAAGAAACGCGCGATTATTCACGGGCCGAATGGAACACCTGTGTCGCTGGCGATAAGATCATTTGGTATTGAAATGACCCGAGGCCCTTAGGGGATCCTTATTGCCTCCCAACTGTAGCTGCGGAGGCGACTCTGTATTTCTAAGCTGCCTGTGCCTCTTTCCCTTAGCTGAATCCACTGGTGAAAAAGATAGACAATTGTAGGCTAATGTAGATGTTATATAAGTACAGAACTGTTAGTTCTAACACACGTAATACGAAGTGCTTTTCTAGAACCTCCTCTTAAGACTTACGTTACGAGGCCAACTTGAGACGAGCAAGGTAAAAACTTAAACTGTATTTTGCATAAAAGCTGGGCTGGTGGTAGACATTTTAGAATGTGTGTGTGTGTGTGTGTGTGTGTGTGTGTATGTGTGTGTGTTTCTGTCTTTGTATCTGTCTGTGTGGTAGCAGCTCTGCATATAAACATATTGTTGTAGAATAACCTTATAACTGTTTCTCTGTTTAATCAGATTGTCTCTCTTTCAAGTTGTCTGATATCTCTCTTCACATGGCCGGGGAGACTGTGTGAGATAAGCACCTCCATGGGTTGTTTCGACGTCTCGATTCGAATCCATCAAATCGTTTGGAAGAGGCTATGGAGGGTCAGTCCAGCAGGTGGGAATGGCTGTAGGCGGTTGGGTGAAGCTGGGCTGTACGTTTAGGGAGGACTTGCATCCAGCTATGCTTGACCACCGGCCGTTGCGTTGTGCTGGATGATATTGTAGTATCCTGTCTTGGCCCGTGATCTGGTTGTTGATTTTAGGATGTTGTGTCAGCGTCTTGCGTCTTGTTCACGGCGTAGTATCCTTGTACATTTAACAATCGTCTCTCGTGTGAGGGCAGTGTTGTGCTTATTGCCGACATGTAGTTTGGTGGAGCATTCCTGTAGATGTTGGGTGAGTCGTCTGGATAGTGTGCAGGTTGTGCTTCCCACGGGGTCATGTTGGTAAGATCATAGTCTCCTTTTTGGCATCTGAATTCATAAACGTTGGATTCTTGTTTCTTTTCTATATATCTGGTTGTTAATGAGGTTGTTTTTCTTTTTTTTTTTTTCTTTTGTTTCGGTAATAGATAAGTTGCGAGACTTTTGTGCTGTGCAGCTGATGTTTCTGGAGACGATGTCTCGTAGTATGCGTTCATTTGGGACGAGGTAGGAGTGTGTTAGCAGATGGTTGCCAAACTGCCGTGTAAGCTGCCGGTGTTGGTGGGAGAGGGTGGACAGGTTCAGCGAAATGAGGCCTCTTGGTAGGTGTTGTAAGAATGGCCCAGGATGATTCTGCATGCCCTTTTCTTTACTCTTTCTAGCTGGTCCCCCCCCGTGTGGCTCTCGGTGAAGAGAACCAAGCTGGGGAGGCGTAGGTGAGCTTAGGTAGAATGGAGCTGGCACAGACACTCCTGAACTCAACTGGTGTGACGCCTAGCGATTTCAGTCGACTGAGAAAGTACAGACGGCACGGGGAAGATTTGATGATTGTGCTGACATGACTCTTCAGTTTAAATCGTCGTGTGTAGTGACGCCAAGAAGTTTGAAGTATCTGACTACGCGGAGGATATCAGGGCCTAGTTTGATGTCAGGAGGTAGGATGTTGTCTTCGTCGAGATTAATGTGAATCATCACAGTCTTGATGTGATTGATGACGTCTTTATTGGTCGTAGTCCACTCCTGAAGGTTCCTGATGTGCTGAAGGGCACTAAAGTCAGGAGAGTTGTTGATAGTGATGCCAAAGGTGGAGTCGTCTACTTAGCTTCTTGCGGTAGTTTGTGTCCTTCAGGGTGTTATTGATAAGGATGAGGAAGCAAAGCGGCCCCATCTTAGTGCCCTTTGGTACACCGCATGCTGGAGGTGGTGATCTCAGTGTGGCTGCCCTACAAGGGGCGGTGTGGTGCCTATCGCCCGGTCAGGAGGTCCGCCAGCCACGACACGAGACACCCCCGTCCGTAGTCCCAGGTCGACGACGGCTTTCTCTGTGATGATGTTATGGCCGACCAAGTCGAAAGCCTTAGGGAAGTCTGCGAAGGTGAGTGCCACCGAGGTCTTGCGCTTCTTCAAGTTGCGGTAAATGAAGTCTGGGAGGTTGACGAGGCAGTGAGAGGTAGAGGAAGACTTGTTTCCAAGCTGCTAAGTGTCTACTGAGGTAGCCCTGTCAGCATAGGCCGTCATACACAAAACTTTCACAAATTGTACTGGGGATTGGCGTGATTGCAACAGGTCGCGTACGTTGTGTGTGGGTGTATGATGATAGGGTGGCAGATGTACGGTGTTTGTGTAGGGGAGGTGGAGAGTGGTTTGGTGAAGAGAGAACAGGTGGTGAAAGCCAGAGAAAAGTTTTTTTTCATGAACTTTGGAGGAAGTTAAGATAATGTATTTTCAAATTTGCCAGGTCATAGACATGAGAAGTTAGGGAGTTCAAGCCTTAGGGTGTACGGAAAGAAACAATTATCAAAATGGCCTACCCTTGAGTTGCCAGCGTCCTACAGTAATCATGTGACGTAGCAGCTTGCCAAGTTTTGCACAACCCTTTACTGCCAACGCACTTACCTAGGTGCAAAGAGTTTAGGAAAAACACCACACAGTTAACCAATTGAGCTTGACCGCTGTCGAACATGCTATCACGCATGAACTACGAGGGAACACTGTCCACGGATCAATACATTATCAGCGTCTCAGCACTCGGCTGTAAGACTTCAAGATGTGACTAATCCTTATTTTGTTTTCCGTTTTGTGTTGTATCGTTTATGATTAATTTGTCTTCAGTTGGGTAAA
>JAYMFT010236735.1:0-11110 GCA_038088735.1 Panulirus argus | reverse complement strand
GAGTTGGTAGGCTTCCTGTAGATATTAAAGGACAATTGATCAGATTCTCTTGTTATCAACACATCAAGAAAGGGTAGATTGTTAGGCCAAAAGCAGAGTACGGCATCCACATATCGGAACCAAACTATGTTTGATTCTTTACAGTGTTTAGCAAATGGTTTCAAAATACTCCATGTAAATATTGGCAGTACTGGGGAAAGGCGATTATCCATGGCCATACCGAATTGTTGTGTTACAATGTTTACCATCAAACACAACAGATGAATTATCTATACAAAGTCTTATTAGTTTAATTATGTTTCTAATGGGGATGTCCTCAATGTTCTTTCCCAAGATATTTGGGAGGAAGGTCAACACATCATGTACCGAGACGTTGGTAACAGCGATTTTACATCAAAGCTCACTAATCTGTAAGGATACTTTACATTCAGGGATTTCAGATTTCTAACCAGATCAACCCCATGCATGTACGGCTTTATGAAGACCCACAAACCAAACAATCCCCTGAAGCCAATCATAAGCTCTATAGGTTCTGCTACATATAAGTTATCCAAGTGGCTAGTTAAACTATTGTCTCCTTTTGTGGGTACTATATCAGATTCATTCATACAAAATAGTGTGGATCTGGTTAGAAAGCTGAAATCCTTGAATATATAGTATCCATATAGATTAGTGAGTTTTGATGTTAAATCGCTGTTTACCAACGTCCCGGTAGATGATGTGTTAACCTTCCTCCCAAACATCTTAGGAAAGAACACTGAGGGCATCTCAGTGAAAACATAATCAAACTAATAAGACCGTGCGAAGATAGTTCATCTTTTGTGCATGAGGGCAAACATTATACACAACAATTCGGTATAGCCATGGGTAATCCCCTTTCCCCAGTGCTAGCAAATATTTTCTTTTTATGCTGAAGGCTCGATTCAAGGACAAAAGTCCATATCAAGGACGGGCCCTAATTGAAATATAGAGAAAATTGAGAAAGGGGGAAAAAAGACAGGGAAAGTATTTACGATTTTTTGAGTAAGTGAAAAACCTGTCTCTTGAAATGAGCCAGGTCATAGTTATTGGGAAAGATATGAGAAGGTAGAGAGTTCCAAAGCTTCGACGTGTAGGGAAAGAAGCAGTTATCAAAACGTAGGTGTGGTGATAGGGGCCTGGCTGTCGTACGTGTTGTGATTAGAGCCTGCGTGTTGTAGGTTTGGTGCGTAAGGCCTGGGTGTTGTATGTGTGCTGAGTGGGGCAAGGATGCTGCAGGAGTGGTGAGTGTGCCCAGGGTGTTGTAGGTGTCATGAGTAGGGCGTGGAAGTTCTAGGTGGGGTAAGTGGGGCCTGGTTGTTGTAGGTGTGGTGAGTATGGCAAGGGTGTTTAAGGTGTGGTGAGTGGGGTCTGGCTGTTATAGGTGAGGTGAATGGGTCCAGGGTGTTGAGGGTGTGGAGAATGGGGTTAGAGTATTGTAGGTGTGGTGGGTAGGGCCAGGGTTTTGTAGGTGTAGTGCGTAGGGCCAGGGATTTGTAGGTGTAGCGAGTAAGGCCTTGGTGTTGTATGTGTGGTGAGTGGGGCCAGGGTGTTGTAGGTGTGTTGAGTAGGGTCATCTTGTAGTATGTGTGGTGAGTAGGGCCTGAGTGTCGTAGGTGTGGTGAGTAGGGCCTGGGTGTCGTAGGTGTGGTGAGTAAGACCAAGGTGTTGTGTGTGTAGTGAGTGGGGCCTTGGTGTTGTTGGTGTGGTGAGAGGGGGGCGAAGGTGCTGCAGGTGTGGTGAGTGGGGCTTAGGTATTGTAGGTGTGGTGAGTAGGGCTTGGTGTTGTATGTATTGTGAGTGGGGTCTGGGTACTGCAGGTGAGGTGACTAGGGGATGGGTTCTGTATATGCAGTGAGTGGGGCCTGGGTGTTGTAGGAGTGGTGAGTACGGCCTGGGTTTTGTATGTGTGTTGAGTGTGGTCTGGGTGTTGTAGGTGTGGTGAATGGAGCCAGGTTGTTGTAGGCGTAGTGACTAGGGGCTCGGTGCTGCATATGTGGTGAGTGGGCCATGGTATTGTATGTGTGGTGAGAGGGGACTGGGTATTGTAGGTGTTGTGAGTAGGGCTGGGTGTTGTATGTGTGGTGAGTGGGGCCTCGCTATTGTATGTGTGGTGAGTGGGGCCTCGTTGTTGTATGTGTGGTGAGTGGGGCCTGTCTGTTGTAGGTGTGGTGAGTAGGACCTCGATTTTGTAGGTGTGGTGAGTGGGGCCTGTGTGTTGTAGGTGTGGTGAGTGGGGCCTGGGTGTTGTTGGTGTGGTGAGTGGGGCCAAGGACATATTCGCGGGTCGCCCCGCCTCCCACCAGAACCTAACCTGCCACACAAACCACAACTTATCATTTGGCTTCCAATTTATTCCTTCGCTTCTCGACATCGACGTTCTGCTTTCCAACTGGCTCTCACGTTACGTAATATACACACTAAAGTGGACTCCGTCACGAGCCAATATTATTAAATATTTTTTTTGGTTGGGGGAAAAAAGTTAATTTATTCGGAAATTTCACGAGGGAATAATTTCCAAATGATCCATTTCCCATCGCAACCACACGTCCAGCATACAAAACAGCTGGGGAAAGAGTAACTAATTTCGTGGTATTTGCAGGTGTTATTTACTGATCACCAGGTTGAGAGAACTGGATTTATTTAAGGCCGTTCGGTCTTCGGCAAGACAAAATGAGATGGACCAAAAGAGAGAGAGAGAGAGAGAGAGAGAGATAGGGAGAGAGAAAGAGAGAGAGAGAGAGAGAGAGAGAGAGAGTCACTGGTAAATCCGATTCTCCTGAGTGGCTAGTCTCTCTCCTTCAACCTATGATCCCTGCAGCCTCCCTGCCCAAGAGATCATCCTGACTCTCACACCGTCCACCTGTCTCTCAAACCGTCTACCTGCCTCTCACACCGTCCACTTTAGGTTGATTCCCTCCTTTGCTGGCATCCATGGCAACGGTACACTTTACCTGTGATCGTTTGTTTGTGTGTGTGTGTGTGTGTGTGTGTGTGTGTGTGTGTGATTACTATTGTTTGTTCCATGTCTTTACTTAAATGCGTGTACATCTCTCTTTTTCAGATCTCAGACAACTTTCTCTTGTACTCCTCCTTATCACACGAACTCCTTCCTTACAGATATCGCCCACACCCCTCCATTTTTTAAATAGCGATTTAACTTCTTTCCATCTCTCAATAGCCTTTCCTGTACGTCCTCATCCCATCTTCCATAAGCTACACACTTCACCTATGTATTTAAACAATTATTCCTAGATACATCACATTTCTTTTCCATTCTTATAGTTCCCTTTACTCTTCTATGCCATTCTTCACTGAATCTCTCCTTTTATTTCCGCATGGCTGCCACATTTCCAGACTCACTCCCTTTTACAATCTCTTACATAACCTCTCTTCCTACATGCATCACAAAGTTTCCTTGCCTTCATCATGAAATATTCAGAAATTCCAACCGCCGCCCCTCTCAGCACGTTCACATCCAACAACCTTTCCATTTGCACACCTGTTAATTAGCACGTAAGCTACAAAGGTCCCGCTGGCCCCTAATCCTACTCATCCACGTCTATTCATATATACACCTTTTTTTTAACTACGTAGTCCCAATCATCATTCCCCTTTCTGCACAAAACCTGATGACATTCTCTCCATTTTCATAGACACCGGGAGCCCCAAACCCTGCAATTCATAACTCCATTGCTACCTCACCCGCCCTTGCATTGAGATATCCTAGTCTGAAGATTTTATCTCTAGCATCCAAATTGCCAAAGTAATCAATAACTTCCTCCTAAAATCCACTCCATTTATCTTCACTCTTCTCACAGTTCGGTGCATACAGATTAATAGCTACCCACGTCTCGTAGTCTATTTTCATTCAGTAACTCACTTTTTTCCCCATTCTTGCACTCTTTAAAACAGTTCCAGACCTTTATTAGAAGAGCCACCCTTTCTCTCACTAATCCCTGGATCCTCTCGCTAATACCTGGACTTTTGCAGAGTGAACGTCCCCTTTCAACTCTCTTTCATTCCCACCCAAAAACATTTGCGTTTCTCATCAAACATTACCACCCATTCTCTCCAAGAGACATCCCAACCTTTCAAACATCCTATCCTGAGCCTTCGAGGATAAATCCTCACTTGGATCCTTCTTTGGTGACTGTCTTTTTCTTTTTAGACGATAATAATATCAGGCGGGAGCGTACGAGTGGTTTAGCGATGGTATGGCTCAGGGTGACGCTGGCCACGTCGGTGGGCCATCGCAGGCCACCAAGCGGCCGGTATCAGCCGCCGCGACTGGCGCACAGTTAACTTGCCACATCTAATTAGTGAGACTAATTAACATGGTATAAATATCCCAGAGTGCCCTGGGAAGGGAATGGGGTTGAGGGAAGGGGAGGGGGGGGGGGAAGATGCCTCAGGAGGAAGGAAGATAAGAGTAAGAGCTAAAGAAGGGCGTGGAGGGGAGGAGTAGGAGGAGGAGGAGGACGGCTCTAGGAGTTGAGGACACAGGAGGAGGAAGAAGCGGGAGGGGGGAAATGTTTTTATCCCCATCGTTCTTCCTCTGAGTCTTCCAAGGGAATGGTTGTTAGCGGCTGACACTCAAAACTTTCGAGTAGTTCGCCGGTGATTGGTTGAAGACGCATTTGACGTCCGTGATGATACCGCTACGAATCTCAGGAAAGGCCTACCCTCCCTAGATCAGTCTCATTATCAGTATCACCTCGTACGTATCTGGCGCCACTCTCCTCACCGCCCGTGGTGACACCATCGCCAGCAGCAACGCCAAGGACACCCGTTCCTTTACACTGATTATCTCCATCTTATTATAATGGAACAATGGCGTGGTCCGTCAATCCGTCAATCTAATCTGAACGAAAATTCTGATAACTCCGAAACGGCTCTAAGGATTTCTTTTTTATCTCAACTTGCTAGACCAGTTGGGTATGACTCAGTCGCACAATCAATTTTCAGTCTTCGTAAAATGGCATATGAGCAAGACCAGACAGGCCACCCCGGCAACAGTGACTGGACAGACCACCACCTGTGTGGGAGCTTAGAGGAGGCAAGGAGCTTAAGGCAGGGATAGCCGTGCAAGAAGAGAGGGGGAGGAGTTGGGGGGGGGGGCGATCTGGGTGTTGGGGTCGGGGGGAGGGAAGGCCGTGCAGGGGGTTGGCGTTGGGGGGGGGGGGTGGTTATATATAAAGGAGGAAGTGTTTGTGTGTATCACGTCAGGCAGGCCACTAAGCGCCCAAAATGATCGAACCTTTGATGTCTAGAATGATCGAGGCTTCAAAGCCAGGTTCAAAGCCGCCCAAAGAGGCCGGTGAACACAGCAAACACAACTTCGTCCACACACGGGCAGGCAGCGGTCGGCCGGTGAGTCACTGGCATACGTCGAGGTTGCCTGCCACATTAAACATATGATTCCTTGTACTAATACAGACCCCAACACCTGCACGCATGTACTGATAACCAACCTCTTCTGTAAACATGTACGTAACTGACAACCAACTCTTCAAGCATGCCAGCCAGGTTTCATTACCAGTTGGGGGTAACATCACCAGATGCGGTCCTGGGCACCCAATATGTTCTCTCGACCTCATTTTTCCAGGAACGAAGTATACACTCCCCCACACCAGCACACCCACCCAACCAAAAGGACGATGATGCTGAAGGTGATGATGATGGCTCCCATTATCACTCTATCATCTTTGCTCGTGAACCAAACACACACACACACACACACACACATCCTCATACCACCTGCTTCTCAGCTTACCATCCAGCCCCAAGACCTCCCGAATAAGTATCATGTATCTGTAGTCGCCAGACAGTTGTATACAATCCCAAGGCAAAGCTTTCCACTACGCCCTTTTGACTTATCTATGAACCTGTGCCAGAAGTGAGCTAGTTGAACCATTCTGCTCCATTCATCATTGCTTCCCTCCAACAGCCAAACAGACCCGCTGATTGGGGAGACTTCGTATCTCTCTTCGGTTCCATAGTAAGCAAGTTTGACTACAGTACTCATCCCGAACCCAGGGCTAACTCTAAGTTTTGTATCTAAATGGGCTTACAGACATTGCAAAGCTCCCTTCAGTCCCTTAATAGTATGGTAATTATGCAGATTTGTGCTATCCAACGCCTCGTTAACTTCCTTGACTTTGCCTACTGCGACCTAAAGAAGCCAGACCTCTGTGGCTCTCGCCCTCTTTGGCTATATCAGAGCTGTCGACCCCAGTCGACCATAACATAAACATCAATAACCACTAGCCTGCGCAGGCAGAAGTCTCATTTCGTGGCTTTCGGACTTCCTTTGTGAGCGTCGCCAGTCCTTCGCCTCGCGGCGTCCCGCAGGATATGAATATGTGACCTCTGTGTTGCATCGTCCTTACAGAAGACGACCTCATGGAAGTGGGTCGACGACCCTTCAAACTGGTGTCAGCAGTGAAAATTGCTTTCCCGACTAATCCCTCTCCAGAATGGAGTTAACACCCTCCACAGCTGGACCATCTCATACAAACTTGAGACTAAGACAATAGTCACGCTCGCTTTCACCCCCTTGTCCCGCCCGCTATTGTCTCATTAGGCTCCATCATCTTCCATGCTTTCAGTTTACCAAACTTTCTGGCTTCGTTCTGGACAATAAATTAAGCTGAGAGGAAGACGTCATTACTAGTATCAATCTCCCACGTAATGTCTGCATTATCTCATAAACTTGACACACTTGGACTCCCTCCGTGTGAACTCAAGACCACAACATAAAACTCTTGTTCTTCCCAGATTCACCCTATGCCTCCCCCGTCTGGTCTTCCTCCTCCTTCACCACAGTACAGGGACGAATAGAAGAGGCGTAAAATAGAAGGGCATAAAATCATCCTCGTACTCTCCTACACCTACCAACTGGCGTTCAACAAACTGGTCCTACAGACTCTCTTCACCCATCACCTCATCCTCATCCGACAATTTGGAGGGAAACTATTGCACCAAACCTTGCCATCGTCACCTCCTGCCACAGGACATCCCTCATCTCCGAAGTACAGTTCGCCTCCAAAACCGCAAGGGGCCCCATCAAGAGCTCGTACAGACCACTACGTTGTAAGCATAGCCTCCTGGAACCCCAACCACAGTGAGCATCGTCAGTAAACACACGATTACAACCTCAGTGTTTGTGTATACAGACTGCATGCGTTTTGACCTCATGGACGGACGATGAGATGTTTGGAAAGACATTTACGAAGACCATTTCGTTCAAAATATTGAAATAAATCGCAATAATCTGGTCTCGTCCTGTAAGTTGAAACAGATCGCAAGAGCTTGGACCCAGCCTGGGCTGTGGAGGGCAGAAGACTCACGAAGACTTCACCAGGTATTCTCTCACTTGAGGAACCTGAAAGACCTGGTGGAAAGGATCCATAGGACCACAAAAAGAGAGTGCTCCCAGACGGAAGTGCTGTGAGCCACGAAGAAAGGAGGGAAGACCTCAATCTGCCCACACTGGGAGGAAGGAGAACACAGGGAGACGTGATACATACATCCGAGTTCTTAGAAAAGATCCCTGAACAAGACATGGGAAAAAAAAAAATTAAATCTGGAAGTTTGACAAGAAGAAGTGTATAGGGAGGAACGTGAGGAAGCATTTCCTCTAGTGACACACGTTGTGGACTTGTGGATCATGCGAGGCAATGTGAAAGCAACAGTTACCATTATCACCCGAAAATGGAAAAAGCCTGTGTGAAATAAAAAATACAGGTACTAATAGGTAGAGCCCCACGAATGAGAAGCTCACATACCTCCCCATGTGTAATAACTGCTCTGCCACAGGAGCCCCCATCCAGATACGACTCGACGCAGCCTCACCTCTTTTGTTTCTCCCTCTGTCCTTACTTTTCCTCCTCACCTACTGTGCCAGATGTTCTCGCGCCCCTAACTCGGGCAACACGACCCTCTTCCTCCACCTACCACAAAATATCCTCTCGTATCGCCGTCGCAACAGAAGCGGTCCTAATTTTTATCGAAGTTACCCTCAAAAAGAAAGAAAGAAAACAAAAGTGATTTACTTCCAAAGGTAACTAACAGAGGTTCAAATCCCCGACTAGAAACTCTGGATCTATGACCAATCACGCACGATTCGCATCCCACAAAGACCTGCTGTGATTGGAGTCTGGCGGTGCTTTGAAATCGAACCAAGGACTTTACCCCACTGTGTCCAAAGGCATTATTCGCTCTGACCTTTACGGCGATGTACAGAACTGAACTTCGGCGTTCAAAACAAGGGAACGAATGTTTCAAAATAAATCACGATTCATAACTTGGAAACGTTGTTTTGGAGAGAATGAATGCGCCATCCGATATGCTTTCATGATGCTCGAAATAAAACATTAATATTGCTGTAACATTTGAAATGTTGAAAGTCGACAATACGTAAACTGTCCATTTATCAAAGCCTGAGTCAAATGCATCTACGATGTATTTTCGTTTTACCAGTGGAATATTTTTTTTCTTAAATGGAACTGTTTATATATACATATATATCAACAAAAGACATTCCAGTTCAGTCCATACTTGAAAGGGAAATTCTGAAACGTCAAGTTGCAACTTGTGCACTGTGCATAGGAGCGTTGAGGGGCGTGGGCTGCCTGTAGCCAGGCGTGCGTGTCCACGCCTACGCTGACAGAGGGCGTTCCAGCCACGTTCCGGAGGTCACTGACGGGCAAGACGCTCACTTCCACGTCTCATCCACGCCCCCTTTCCCACACCTCATCCACTGAGGCAACATTTACGAGGAAGAAGCAAGACGAAGGTTCCCCCTCGTCTTGGTGTCTTGCGGGACGCCACAGGCGAGGGACTGGAAGATGGAGATGGCTCCTCAGAAGCGTAAAGCCTGACGCTCACTGAGGAAGTCTTGCAAGGCGTGGATTGAGACCTTCCCCGCTGCTCATGCGTCAGCGCGTAACGAAGGACGGGGGAGAGAGGGGAACTCTCCCTCAACAATATTACTGTATATTTCCTTGCAACGTAACTTTACGTTCCTGGGAAAACTGGCGCTTGCGAGAAGTCTGACCAACGTGGACACGCCTCAATCTCCGGGTGTGAAACAAATGTATCTTGTTGGGTCAGAGGTCTCCCTCCCCTCCTCCGCCTCCCAGTCCAACCTCTTATTCAGACAATAACTGGTTGGGATGCTGGTTCACACCGTCTCCCGTCACAAAACCCGAAGGGAGGAAGAACCAATGTTCTGAATCACCGGAGCAACTGTTCAGAGGGAAATGAACTTCGGCATCTGAACTGGACTCCCGGTTTCGTAAAGACAGACTTGGCTGTCTGTGTTACGAAGGGCTCCTAAGATACCAAAGATGCCACGGTGATATCGAGTGTGTTTTTACTGTGCTGTGTGATAGAATTATAGAACAATCACTTAATTGGGCAAGTTGTAAACAAGGAAATGGGAATGAATTGAATTTTTGTGGAGTTAAACTTAACTAGATTACGTCAAAGCCATTGGGAAATAATGTTAAAGGTATCGTTACCCTCTGGTTCAGTAGTATTCGACATGAGTAATGGTAAGCCCAGTTACTTTGGTACGGCTGGTTCTTCTGATCATCACATAAGCAAAGACGGGTACCCTCCAGCGGTACAGTACCTACGGGGTTCCCCATGGTGGTACAGTGCTTGCGGGGGTTCCCTCTGGTGGTACAGTACCTACGGGGTTCCCCATGGTGGTACAGTGCTTGCGAGGGTTCCCTCTGGTGGTACAGTACCTACGGGGTTCCCCATGGTGGTACAGTGCTTGCGAGGGTTCCTTCTGGTGGTACAGTACCTACGGGGTTCCCCATGGTGGTACAGTACTTGCGGGGGTTCCCTCTGGTGGTACAGTACCTACGGGGATTCCCCATGGTGGTAGAGCACCTGTGAAGGTTCCCTCTGGTGGTACAATACCTGTGGAGGTTATCTTAGATGGTACAGTACCTACGGGGGTCCCTTCTGCTGGTACAGTACCTGCGGGGTTTTCCTTCTGGTGGCATATAGACAACTGGTCTCCACTGCTGCCCGCTGTGTCGCACAGACGCGTCATCCGAGAAAACATTCAAGCAAATTTTCCCCAGATTGTTTTCACGTATTTTCAATGCCCTGACCTATTGTAAGTAAACTCGCAGAATATGTACACATAACCCTTTACAACATTGCGTTTTCTTTGAAGTGCACTTGGTCCAGCCGCACGTACAAACACACACACACACACACACACACTAACTCAGAGTCACTATGCTGTTTGGGGATGCAAGGGTGGCACATCTAGAGGCGTCGGGGGTAGCTACTCCACTGCCTGTTCTGGGAGAAGTACGCCTCTGCAACAGGCACTGACGTGCAAGACTAAGGAGGGGGCTGGGGGGGGGGGGATCTGGCAGGAGGTGAGGGTCTGAAAAAGGTCAAAAAAGAAAGAAGAGTTGGGGTCTGGAGGAGGAGGGGGGGGGGGGGGAACGTGGGACTGGAGGTACGAAAAACGAGAGAAAGTTTGGGTAAAGCGCTTAACGCTTCCTTCATACGGTTTTGTACCGCTTAATTAATGCACTTTGTGGCCCTGGCCCTTTGGACTCCTGACCTACAAGGTCTAACAAGACGTAGAGTTATCTGTGTCGTATCTAAGGTCAAAAAATCTACGATCCACTCCTGAGACAAGAGACCTTGTGACTCTGACCTTTGATTCCCTCGCTTCGAAATCCTTGTCCTTTGCAGGACTTTCTTTGCGGTGTCTACAGCACAAATGTGGTCCATATGCCACCAATCGGCCAGGAAAGAGAGGCGTGGGTCTGGAAAGTAGAGGGAAGGGTCAGGAAAGACAGGCGTGGGTCTGAAAAGTAGAGGGAAGGGTCAGGAAAGAGAGGCGTGGGTCTGGAAAGTAGAGGGAAGGGTCAGGAAAGACAGGCGTGGGTCTGGAAAGTAGAGGGAAGGGTCAGGAAAGAGAGGCGTGGGTCTGGAAAGTAGAGGGAAGGGTCAGGAAAGAGAGGCGTGGGTCTGGAAAGTGGAGGTAAGGGTCAGGAAAGAGAGGCGTGGGTCTGGAAAGTGAAGACAAGCCAGGAGAGAGGCGTGGGTC
>JAYMFT010236724.1:0-11110 GCA_038088735.1 Panulirus argus | reverse complement strand
TATATATATATATATATATATATATATATATATATATATATATATATATATATATATATATATATATTACGTACTGTTAATATGTTCAATTCTTGTGTGATGTACTCCAGTTCCCACGTTCCACACTACCAGGTCTCATGTGTTACACATGCGTCAGCACCGTGAATGACCTGACCTGTCTGAATGACCCGGACAACGTTATCAACGGGTCACCTACTACGGACTGCCAGAAAGGTGAACAAGGTTGTTGTACCATCCTTCGACAGGAGTACCTCGAGGAACCAGGTTCGTGGTCTGCCTAACCTCACTAGAAATCAAATGCATCCACGAATAGGATACTGGAACAAGAATTAGTTTCTAGGCCTTAATAAAAAAAAAATCATACACATGGATTATATTTGTCATAATGATTTGTTGAAGATTATTATAATCTGTATCCCAAAGTTATCTAATAAGTGTTTAAGTGGAGACTGTTTAACCTCTTCATTAACAACTGCTTCAGTGTTCTTGGATAAGAGAGTGTATGATTACATTAATCCTGAAATGAAATTGGAAATTATTGATCAAGTAGTCTTTCCGATCTGTATGATGTTTCTTTGAAACTCATGGAAAAGCAATATAATAAATTTTGATTTGATGAATTCAAACTTGGGCTCCAAATTTGGTTACCAATAAAGTTACAATGTTATGACGCTCTATGATATATATATCATCTTGATATCTTTTCACAGGGAAGATAGTGTCGTTCTCTCGTATGTGTCAGGAGAATTGCCCCCGTGATGGATTCTTTGACTTACCTGATTCCACTTCTAAGTTCTACCAAACTTACTGCAGCACTCCGAAGTGTAACATCGGACCGGGGAACAAGTCGCTCTCCAGTAAGTTCCCTGTGCCTTTAACAGTTTTGTCCTGTGAGGAGAGCTTCACCTTTTCTTTCTTCGAAAGTAACAGCAAATCTTTCTTGAGTTTAAGAATACCACTGTTATCCCCATTAAGAAAGAGGACTCACACTAACTTTTAAGGTCTGTGCACTCCCTACTTTTACAAAGATGGTTGGTTTGTTGTCTGGAACATTTTGATACTTTTTCAGGTATTAATGATAATTGTAAGACCACATTCACTCTTATAAGGCATGTGGCTCATATTCATAGACACCTGTTAAGTTTCAACTATACGTCCGAGCTACCCACGTTAAGATCCTTTGTCTAATTCACCTAATAACCAGTTTAATCTTAAATCAAACTCCTCACTTCGTCCCCCATATAATACCTGTTTGTTCTGTCGCCGTGTTCTTCAGGTATCGGCCAGGATGGCAACGGCAATGGGAACATCGTGAACATCCCGGGCGAAGGAGCGGCCTCCATCAGTGCCTCCTTGGTTCTCCTAGTCTCCGCAGTCGCCATAGCCGAACTCTTGAGGGACGAATGAGTTTCTGACACCCATCCTTCCTTCTGTCTAGTTTCAATTCATTTCGGAAAAAAAAGAAGAAATATCCTCAAGAGTTGCCATTATTACAAGCTGTAAATTGACTTCACACATGTAAGCAATGATTAGCCGTATCCCTTGCGCATTGTCTCGTGACCTCAACAAAGTCCTTGAAGTAGACTGAAAATCTTACTGATCCTTCCATGTCTCCCTCACCCCCATGCTAGGAACAGGAGCATCTAGTCCAATTCTAGAACTCCTATCAGCTAATACTGTTCTAGCAACACACTGAGTTTAAGGAACACTCCTAATCACGTTTTCTTGGCACTTTTCGATTTTTAGGTGTCATTTATCAATTTAAGGACTCATTTGTTATGATATCTCTGGTATCTTCGTGCTGCTCTTGTAGAATCTAATCTCGTTCATATATTTGCCTTCCTTCGTTCCTCTTGACTTTCTTTTTCTGTCGCAAAATCTTGTTCTCCCATTATCATGACCTCCAATATTTTTTTCCCCTCTTTTCTTAATCGTGTATTTAGTAGGTAACCTGATTTTGAAGTACCGACCTAGCCTCCTCGTATTGACCTGACTATTACCCTCTCTGCTCAAACCAGGTCTACATGCTATACCATGGGTTCTTGTTGTTCAAGTCACATGCAAAAATGCAAAAATAAAGAGGTATTCAAATAATCTTTTTCGGTCATTTTGTGTGTGTGTGTGTGTGTGTGTGTGTGTAGCTTATCAGTTAGACATTTACAGAGGCTGGTCATGAACATATATACGTACCTGATTGAAAATCTTATTACTACATTACGTTCAGATTGATACATTGATTTGATTGTGATTGTAGAAATTATTAATCTTCCTATTTCAGATGAAAATATATATCATACCATTATGACAATCTGCTCTCAATATCTAATAAATTTACAGTCATCATTTTCTTTGAATATCATTTTATTATTAATCAAGTAATCAAATTATATATATATGTTAAATGCTGTTTGCCTTATGATCAAATATTTGTATGCAACAAAATGATGAAACTTGAAACTGAGAGTATTCTTATCTGTTTACCGAAGTGGTTATATTGTAAATAAATCACTTTAAAACTCAGAAATTTTATACATTCTTTACAAAGTAAGACTAGGAGACATTCTTTGGCATGACCAAGAATTTCATACAAGATTTCTAAATGATGGTTTCTCTATACAAATCTTCTTTTGTAATCTTCAGAATTTTTGTGTTCATGATTCTCAGAACAAGTCTTGCGCTGTTTCAATGACAGGATATATATATATATATATATATATATATATATAAATATATATATATATATATATATGATCACATTACCATGAGCACTGTAAATTGTTAATAGACTCCCGTATTTCTTATAAACTTAAGCCAGTTATGTAACACTTCAACTTCGATTTATATCAATCAACTTTATGGTATATTTTTGGATCATTTATTTTTCTAATCAATTTTAAAATAGATTCTGAGGGATAAAAATTTAGTGAGTAAACCAGAGTGCGTGAAGCCACCAAACTAAAGTTAGATTACTAAGCGAAACAATTCAGATATGCAAATTTACTTTCATCCAACTCATTTGATAATTAATTGTTCGCTGCTAAAAGAAAGAAAGTACTGTATCATAATTAACTCTTTTGTGAATCTTTTAAATCATTGCAATAGAATGTCTAAAATCTTTTTTACATACAGGATTTATAACAGATTATTAAGGGCACAATGGAATTATAGATTTATGAATAATTACGCAAGAGGACTATGTATCTATTATCTTAATTCTTAAACGCTTTTGTATCACTCAAGTTACATATTTCTGGATGTTTATTTATACATAATGTCCTATGATTGTATACATATTGTAAGGGAATGTTGAGTTCATATTCATATCCCAATTAGATAAACACTTAAAAGGAAATGTGAATTATTTTTGTAATGAAATATGAATGAACAAAGACAATGCATACACAGATGAACAATGAAAAATGTTTTGTAAAACATGTAAGTCCTGGAAGGAGAAAGAAACACACGATTATTCATGAAAGAATTGATATAGATAAATGCTTTAGAAGTTCCGAGTACAATAAACAGTTGTAAGATCCTATCTGAAAAGATGATGAGTCACACGTTTAAAGAAAGATATGAAATGACGACAAATCTTTCTCCATTTTGAAGCATTCACTGCAGTTTTATATAATACCTTTTTGCTTCTATATTTGCATAAAGGATGATTATTTCAGTATCACTTGCTTTGTTAATATAATTCCTTTCGGACCTTCCAGGTCTAACGTTTAAGAAACACCAACACTCTTTGTTACTATCTCCAAAACTACGTGTAATTGTTATGTACAATAATCATGTCATTAACACATGGATCGGCAGCTTCTCTTAGGCTGAACAATTTCAGTCAACTGCTGATGACAACATTCTCAAATCTCCGAAGATCCAAACCCCAGTAGAAAATTAACTTTAATATCACTAGTTAATCCTTTTGTCCAAAAAGATATCTACGAGCAGGAGAGGAGCCATTTACTTCGGTTGTAATAAAAGATCAAAATTTTTGGCAGGGAGTTGTCAATCGAGCCCCGTCACATCAGTCGTAAAACAAGAGCTTTTTCGAAAACCCAAAGTCGTTCTTCTTTCCGTTGTGGACCCACTGCCAGAAGGTCTGGAAACTCTCGTCCTCCTCGACGTCTGTGAGCCTCTCGGAGTAAGTGGTCTTCCTCGGCTTGCCTGCGGCGGAGCTGCTCATCCGGGTCTCGCTCTGGACCCGATGGACGCTGGCGGGTAGGCCTCCTCCCTCGGTAGCGTCCCTGGCCTGGTTCCTGGGACGTCTCATGGACTCCCCGTCGGAGACGGAGGCGTCGTGCCCCCATCTGCCCCGAGCCTTGCGCTCCTCGCGCCTCTGGTAATCCTCGTTCTCTCTTTGTCTCCATCTTTCTTCTTCCCTTCTGCGTCTGTCGTCGTATTCTCTTCTCCTCCTTGCCTCCTCTTCTCTTTCTTGCCTCATTCGTTCCTCCTCCTCCCGCCTCCTCCTCTCGGCATCTCTTCTTTTCCTCTCTTCCTCTCGCTTTCTCCTCTCTTCCTCGAGTCTTCTCTCCTCCTCCTCTCTCCTCTTCCTCCTCCTCCTCCTCGCTTCTTCGTCTCTCTTCCTCTTCTCATCATCATCAGCTCTCCTCCTGTCACCGTCGTCATCTCTGTCTCTTTGGTTACCATAGTCACCCCTTGAGGGGACGCTGTTACCATAGTCACCCCTTGAGGGAACACTATTACCGTTGTCATCCCTTGAGGGGACACTCTTACCGTTGTCACCCCTTGAGGGGATACTGTTACCGTTGTCAATCCTTGAGGGGACATTGTTGCCATAGTCACCCCTTGCTGGGCCTTTGTTACCGGAATCACCCTTTACGGGAACAGTGTTACCATAGTCACCCCTTGCGGGGACACTGTTACTAGAGTCACCCTTTGAGGGGACTTTGTTACCGGAGTCACCCCTTGCGGGGACGCTGTTACCGGAGTCACCCTTTTTGGGGACCTGTTTTCTACCCTGGTTCGTTGCATCACCGCCTTTGTCCGAATCCTTCGTCGAGTTGGCTGGCTTCGACTTCGGCTTCTTGACGGCAGGATTTTTCCTCTTGCTCCTAATGTAGTCTGCCAGGTGCTGCTCGTGTCCAAGCTCGCCAAAGCGTTTGGGCATCATCTTGCTGCAGCACATGAAAGAAATAAAAAAGAAGAGTTAGGGAAAAATATATATTGTCTTTTAGATTGTCTAAAAAGAAATCAGTTGTAAATATAGAGGCGAAACATATTCTCTCTCTCTCTCTCTCTCTCTCTCTCTCTCAGCACCTCCACGTGACCCTGAAGACGTTCACTACTTTCGCCTTCTCCTCCTCCCCTCCCCCTCACAGAACGAGCGACATGCGACTGGTCAGCACATCAAAAGAAGACTTAATTATCCACTTCGCGGGTCAAGGGGCCCAGTGTAATTACCCACCCTCCCGCTCGCTCGCTCGATGCTCAGAGTGGTTGAAACAATCGCCAAAATTGGATTGATGACATGACCGAAAATCTTTCAGTATGTGTGTGTGTTAATTGACTCCATCGGATCCTTATATTTCTCTCTCTCTCTCTCTCTCTCTCTCTCTCTCTCTCTCTCTCTCTGTCATGGAAGCCTGCATCTTTATATACGTACTTTTATAAGTAAGATGTGAAAGGAAAAGAGAATTTACCTTTTTTTTTGGCCCTTGTCTTAAAAATATTTCTGATCGTCCTCATAAAAAAAAGGTAATGTTTGTTGCCGTATCCTGCAAGATATCATTGTTTCCCATCACGAAACTGATGCTTTATTTCAGACTTGATTTGAATCCAAGATCTCTCAATACAGTGTAAGGAGACGATGAGACAGAAGAATACACTGATAGAGGCAATCACATTCCTCAGCAGTCAATATAAAAACAGCTTTTTTGTTGTTATGGATACAATAATAGCGTCAGTCGCTGGCGCTCTCGGGTTCGATTACTAGGGCCGGGGAGTCGGTCCACAGTTAACCCAGCTGTTCATCACCCTCAGGGGAACGGGTGGATTGTGTGCAGACGAGAAATTTCGTTCGCTTGTTGCTGACGTTACCTTGCTTAGACGAGAGAAGCAGCTTTAATATATATGTTCAGATTTGAGATAATAGGATTTTGTTGCCTTGTACCGGTGCAGATCGGAAGTAAGATAACCCTATTTCAAGTCGATTGTGTCTTACGATAACTGTAAACAAGAGTTGACTCAAACTAACTTGGTCAGAAGCCTAGCTTAGAGAAACCGGGTACGATCCAAACAAGATAACAGTAATAAACTATAATGGGGCCTTTAATTTTCTCTTGACAGCCTGCACAATTAACCCCTCCGTCCCTTCCGCTATTAGGGGCTTAATTATTCATAACCCTTAATTACCCGTGATGAATTGGTTCGAGAGACAATTTGCCCCCACATCTCTTACCTTTTGTCTTTTGACTAGTGCGAGAGATGTGAGGGAATAAGTACGAAGTGGCACACTGCTCCTCTCACTACTGTTAGATTTTATACTAAGAATATTTATCTTTACGTTTGTGGGCGCGCACGTGCACACACACAGACACACTCGCTCCCCATACAATACAAACATCACAAATAAGTAACTATGTAAGAAAATTCTTTGAGATTGCCCCAGTTCTGTAACTAATTCACAACAACAATTCAAAACAATTGTTCTAAGGGTCATTTATCAGAGATATTATTTTTTCTAATATCGTTCAGTCAAAGGATTATAATGGCCTCATCATTTGCGATTCATAAAGACTTTTTGTTAGACGTTTAATTTGCATTCTTTGGACACAGGGTAGCAGCAATTGTGCTGGGAGCAACGTATTGATACTTATCTCTCTATATATTTCCCGGAACAGATCGTCGTCCTGCATTTATCCAATATAGCCAAGAATCATTCAGATTTTACTTGGATCAACTTGAATCGCGCGGGCTCTACGTCATTGTTTTCCATTCCTCTGATTCGTGGCGGTACATCTTATCCCGAGGGATGTAGAGTTGTGATTGGCTACTATTGTAAACATTACACGGCCATCATGGATGGATACTGAAAGATTATTGGCCGAGAGGTTTAAAGGGACGAAGCCTTTTGACAGATAACCATGTGTTTTTGTCATGGTGGCGAATTGATTAGTCATTATTTTACTCTTCTCTTTAGAAAAAATGAACGATATGGGAGGGTGTTACCGGACTCCGCCTGCATGAGGTTACACTGCGAGTGAAAATTCACCCTTGAGGATGCTTGTATCAGTGGAAATACAGTAATTTCAAAGAGCTTATTCCAAAGGAGTCCACGATTCCCTGCTACTGCATGTAGCGTGGCCATGGGGTGCAGGACCTTCTCGAAAGACGTGGTGAGTAAAAATCAAGACGCTTTTGGAAAAAATCTCGAGCGATCGTAAATGAAAATGAACTGAGGTGTTGTGAGTGTGCGGTCGCGTAGGAGAATTTAGACTATATGGACTGTGCAGCGTTTCAGATTGCCAGGTAAGTGGCAAAATAGTTTTAAAACTCACTTTATTTTAGGTGTAGAAGGAAATACTTTTGATTATGTCTTACTCATAGTTTATTTGATTTCTTGGAAAGGATTTTTTGTTAGAAAATCGAAAGTTTTTCTTTTTTGTCAAAAAATGTGGTTTTAAAGTACGAGAGAAATGAAGACATTTCAGGCTCTTTTAATGTAAAACACTGAGCGTAGTAGTAAAATTAGGCAGTTTATTTAGATTGGGGAATGTCATAAAAAACAGGTAAGTATATATGTGCATATGTATATTTTTATATATTATATAACAGTTAAACACCTTTTCAGAAACATTTGCTTTTTATGTTAAGTTTTGAATCAATATCATGCATATGGTAGGATTAAATTGCTGTTGACTGGTAATTTGGCAATTAGGTTAAACCACTAATTCATGTGAAATATATGTTAATAATACTGAATGACATTGTTCTTGTGGAAAAGACTTTTTACAGGGAATTACAGGGAAGGGAAAAGGAAAGAAGAGGATTTAGATAAAATGGTCAGAGTTTAACCAGGTTCGTGTGATTTTTTTGTGTGTTTCTTTTGTTGCCTGGGGGATGATAGTTCACTATTCATTGTACGTATGATGGTTCGATCTGATGACTTCGTTCGTCTTGCAGTTAGATCTGGTAGCTACTATTTGCTACCCAAATAATGGTCAAGACATGCTTTGTACTATTTCCGGAACTTAATTCGGCTGTTTAGGATTTAGTCCCAGCAACTGCCAGAGTTATTATGGCTGTCAAGATACATCCACAGCCAAGAACTCTTCAACGCCTTCTTCAGGTGTTATAAAAGATTATTCTAAGACCACATACACTCTCACAATGCATAAGGCCTACGTAGACACAGCACAAAAACGATCTTCTCTCAAAGTTACATGATTTGACATAACGAAAAAATCTGTGCATACCAACTTCTTAGTGTGTTAACAGGTAATCAATCATTCCGAGACCTGTAGAGATCGTTTTTATGCTGTGTGCAATGACAGACTCCTTCTTGCTAATGCATTGAGACTGCTATCGTAGAGTTACAGTTCTGTTATTCTATGGAACTTAATGATATGCAAGAACATCGTATTTCATATCACTCACTTGACGTGACGGTAAATTGCTGCAGAGCTATGGTATTCACCGGTAAAATATTAACATCCACCAATTTTCCTTTCGTTACACAACACAAACTACACATTTACAGAAATACGTGTTACCAACCACTCTTTCTTTGTTTAATTAAACCACAGTTATATATATATATAAAAAAAAACATAGAAATAAACCACAAAGGCGCCAGAGAAGTTTTTTTTTAAGTGGGGTAGCCTATCCTAAACATACCCCACTGGCTTAGGTCAGTCTGGCCGCCGCCAGGGACCCGCGCGTGACTGTGCTATGGCGCCTACTGCTCGCCCTTGCTCTTCACCACGACACACACACACACACACACACATTCACTCACGCCACTGGACTCACTGAATAGTTTGTATTAAGCAGACGTTTACCATCCCATTGTGAATCACCGATCCGTATCTAGTGAAGTTGCTAGAAAGGTCAGCACTGAAATAGACTGTTGACAAATTGTACCTTGATTTAAAGACGCTGTTTTTGTGTTCCCTTTTTATTTGGGACAATCGAGGCTTTTTTTTTTCCCCCGTCTGGGGGTCGATTGCCATTAAGTTTGATGGGCGTGTCCTGTGATTCAGTATACTGGAACACGTTTTTCGGTATAGATTGGGCTGCTGTTTCTTACTGTCTCAAATTGTCTCAGGTCACAACATACACAGATGCCTTTCCACAAACCCCATACAATGTACCGGGTAGATTTGTTTCGAGCCATTTCGTCAAATCTAGATGGTTCTAAGCTCACTGTAAGGGCAACATTTCGGAAACTGCTAGACTGTAATAAGGCCAATGTCCATGGAATACAGAAGAAAGATGATTTTATGCGGACAATGCAGTCTGCATCAAATTCTGACTGTATCAGGGCACGCACAGAAGCAAGCTCTTAGAGTTGGCAGGGGGAGAGTCATGCAAGATTTGACAAACAGAAGGACTGGTTCTGATATTCTGAGCCAAAGTCAGTTTTATGCTAACGACAACAGGTAGATTACCTGTCTCGAAAGGTGGCAAGAGTGTTAAATTAAAGTGTTCTCTCGATACGAATATTTAACGTTCATTGTGGGGGGGAATAATTGGTGATCATTAGCTAGGTACACTCATTACTGCTAGGGAGACTAGGATAAATCTTGAAATCACCGAGTTTCGTTCTCATTCACGGACAAAAATACACACACACAAATCCAGCCAGAACGACCAGTCAGGATCCGCAGACATAGACAATAACTTAAAACAATACTCGATGTAAGTGTTATTTGTATCTACTGTGATCAGAGAAACCGTATGTAATAATATATGTAATAATACATGTCATCAATGATGGCTAATAGATTAACTCTCGTTTGCTGACGACTCCACACACACTCACACACACTCTCTCTCTCATCGACCCAGGAATCAATACACACTCGCACATCGTTCATAATTCAGCCCGTAAAAGCGATATTTCCACCAATTGGTGTCAGTCCGCCCGTCACGCGATAAATGCATCAGGCGATTCATGGCGTCAGTTCTGGACGCATTCGTTTCCCGAATCAACAAAACATCAACGGGAATCAACGTGCTTCGAGTTGATGGCGTTATTCCTACAGTGATTACAGTTCTTTCTCGTCACTTTAAAGTTCATATTGTCTCTTCTTTTCCTGATACTAAAATAGGCGACTTATCGTTTATTATTTATGTCTGTGATTTCTGACGTAATTCCACTACAATCAGTAGCAGGGAGAGGTTGGACTGAACCCGTATCGTCAACTGACGATGATACAGCCTCGCTAAAAAATCTTAGATGCGCTACCCTATCTATTCCCTTTTCCACCTCTCCCCTTCCACTTTCTACCCCTTTCTCTTCCACTATTCCACTCCTCTCCCGCCTCCGGGCCCCCTTCGCTCGTTGCATGCCATGTAGTCATGCACAATTCAGGCTTCCCTCCCCGTGTGCATGACCGCCTAGCAACGAAGGTGTCGATATTGTCTGTTATGCTTAATGTCAGTGTTTACAGATAGTACGAGGGGTAGTGCGAGGGGTGTGGAATTGGTTTATGTTACGTGGGGAAATAGATTATGGAGCTATGAAATGTAAGCAGAATTGGTTGTTTATTTAATGGGGTTTAGCTGGATGAGAAAGACGTGGTGTGTGGCAATATATTAATAGTAAAAATTATTCTGAGTTCTTAACAGGTAATTAGACCGTTGTGCTCTAAACTAAGAAATTATGAGATGAAAATTTGCATTTCTTTGCTTACATGCGCATGTTCAGCTGGTTGGAAATGGGCTGAGCCAATTTTAGGGCAATAGAGAAGAGAGAGAGACGTACGAGGAGTGATACAGATCTGGTGGTCAGCGGGAGATAGAGTGGAGACTGGTTTTGTTATCGCTATATATATATATATATATATATATATATTTTTTTTTTTTTTCATACATATTCGCTGTTTCCCGCGTTAGCGAGGTA
>JAYMFT010236713.1:0-11110 GCA_038088735.1 Panulirus argus | reverse complement strand
TGTGTGTGTGTGTGTGTGTGTGTGTGTTGTGTGTGTGTGTGTGTGTGTGTGTGTGTGTGTGTGTGTGTGTGTGTGTAAGGATTCGCCAAGACTAAGCTTGACACGGGCCATTGTCAATGACAGCCCGTTCGTGAATGTGCCATTACTGGCACAGGTGGGGCGTGTGTGTGTGTGTGTGTGTGTGTGTGTGTGTGTATGTGTGTGTGTGTGTGTTGTGTATACTTGGGTGTACATAATCAAGATGAACGTACTTGGGATCATACGACAGTGGCGTTACATAAGATAAGGGAAGACATATCTACTGTGCAGGGACAGATAAGGAAAGAACCTGGCAGATATAAGACCACGGGGCATATGAAGATAGCGCACCGAGCTGCATGGCTGATTGCTTCAATCACCATTGACGTCAGCGACCATTCTTCGCTCCTACTTATCTGGCAGTATATGCGACTGTAAGTGTGAGGTAAAATACGTCACTTTACAGTGACATCAATAATTTCTTAAAAGTTACTTTTCGGGACGGTGGTAAAATTAATTCTTTTCTTTAACTTTGCTGAGATGGCAGGGGCAACTGAATGTCCTAACCAATACTATCTCATCATCCCTATATATATATATATATATATATATATCCTAGCCTAAGGCACTACCCAATTTATCGACGAACCCCTACTGAAAGATGAACAGCTGCGTTGACTGTGTACCGAGTGCCGCAACTAGGATTCGAACGTATGCGCTCGAGCCCGGCCGGCCAGCGAATGCGTCACGGTCAGCGACGCTAACCGCTACACCACGGAGGCAAATTGCACTAGCATATCGTGTACGCTGAGCTCCGTGACCTTCGCCATAGATAGTCTGAAGTAGGCAATCATGAGTGTGACTGGCGGAGTGGCCTGACCTCCTTTCCTCTACACTGACATCAATAACCTCTCCAGCAGTTTGCTTAAAGCGGCTGTGAGGTACAAACTACCTAACTCTCGCTAATCACATAGTTTGTAGAACGTTATTTCGTACATGGAAAGATAGAATCACACGATGTTTCACAAAGACATGGGTAGAAAGCTTCAGTGTTTTGTGTTTGAGGTGAATTTATGGAGGTGCAGCGGAGTTAAAATACGGTCACTGAAGACCATTAAGTCAACCTCTGGAGCTGACTTGTCTCCCACCTACACGACTCCGGACTGTGTCCGAGAACGTAAAACACGGATATGCCTCGTAGGTTTCGAGGATAAACCCGACCGAGAGAGAGGGGGGGTGGGGGAATGTTCAGGCTTTAGTAGTAATGCAACTCTGTTGTACGCATGTTATGTGATAACCCGTCGCTCAGTTCAGTACTCATTATTCACTCTCTTCAGATACTCAGCATTATACTGTTCGTGGAAAGATGAGTGAACTGAAATCTGATCTGGGGCAACGATCGGTGTCAAAGCTTTGGTCACTCTAGACTTGAGCATCTCCCAAGTCACTGAACACATAGATTGAATCCCTTGAACGAGACTGTACCACATGACCTTACGACCCTTCAGAAAGACTTTTACGACCCTTGAACACCACATTACGACCCTGAAGCCCTTAACGTTGCATACCTTGAACAAGACGTTACGACCCTGGAGCAAGACGTAACGGCCTTTGAACTGGATGTTACGACCCTTGAACACGACGTTACATACTCTGCACCCCTTAAGGGTCAGGTTAAACCTCACACCATCACGCCCCAGGGGGGGAACCCAACTGTCGAGGTCGAGGAGTGGTCAAGTAAAAACCCAAATAAAGAAGTGTAAGTCATGGGTCGTTTCTCTGCTGCAAACTGTACGTCATTCTCTGCGAACATTTCTCCGTGACAGCAGCGGCAGTAGTGAGGCTGACAGATTACCGGAGTTACGTCAGCATGATGAGAGTATTCCCTCAATATCTGGAAAACATTAGCCGACCTTGGAGGTAGAAATGATCGGGTCTTCCCTCACGGGAAACTAGTGCCGTGCTTTCATACCAGTGGTCCTGATACTGTCGCTTGTATGGCGAAACCATTCCTCTCTTCATCATCCTCTGTTTGTAAGCTTCTGGGTTCCTTTCCCCGTCTTTTCTAGCTGTGGTTCCTAACCTGTGGTGCAAGTGTCGCTAACATTACGCCACGGCGCGCCGTCCGACTGGTCAGTGTTGGGAGCCTTAGAAGTTTCCAATCGTAAACAGAATGGAATATAAACTGATCCCGTTTGGCAATAAGAGACACAGTAATAACAGTAACACGAAGGTGTGACCCTTGAGCACGTCGGTACGACCTCTGAACACAACGGTGTCTATACCCTTGGATATGACTATCTTGGCCTTTGATCTGACCCTTGACCGAAGGGCAGAGAGACCAACACATCCAGGGATCGACCATACCGTTTTGCACTCAAGTAAGCTTATTCCTCCTCCTCCTCCTCCTCCTCCTGCTTGGACAGTCAAAGGAGAACCACGACCTATCATCACTGTCCACTAGGAATCGAATACCCTCAGTGATCTTAATTATCATTGGCGCATCCGGATCAAGGCGATGACGAGATTCACATCCACCGGTCATGCACGGGGTTCCTTGTGTCGGGACGCTCACTTCCACGGTTAAGCCCAGTGGTGCTGCGGAAGCACGTGTTACCACAGGCGGTCATTCATATCAGAACCTCAGACGTGTCCGAGTCTCTCATCCGTTAAGGCACAGAGACTCACCGCCTCCCCTTCTGTGGCCGGCAGCCGGAATCCCTCCCGATTTGGGTCCAGGACATTGCCAGAGGTGAACGGAAGGATTTACAGAGAATGATGTTGCAACGTTGGTAGTTAAGGATACGACCATGAAATTAGGTTGATTTGTTATGTTTATTCCATGAGCCCTATCAACTGACTTAGTCATTAAGGACGTCAGCGTTCAGCCGCTACATCAACGAACTGAGACATCTGCTAACACCTTCTCCTTCAGGTGTTAAGGATAATTCTAACACCACAATACACTCTCAGAGTATATGGCCCATCGAGACGATCTTTGATAAGGAGGGAGAAAGGGATATAAGACTAACTCTGAGAGATGCCTCTGAAGAAAAGTGTTCGAAAGTCTTAAAGATGATATATGCATGTTGTTGAAGCATTAGGTGCGTACTTGAGTAGAGCATATGCTCACAAATGGTAGCATAAATTCTTCAGGCGAAGAAATGTGGGGTAACGTGTGAAGACGAGCCCAAATGGATTTATGAAGTGCGGAGGCTTGGGAACCCAACTGTTAACTTGGTAAATACAGAGGCAAGATGTTTGTGAGGGTTATGGTGAGAGGGATCGTACAGACCTGAATAGCGCAAATGATGAGGTTAACAGAGATTCCTTGTGCCTACGCTTTCTGCCGTCAGCCAACAAGGACTTTAATGTCCTCTCTCTCTCTCTCTCTCTCTCTCTCTCTCTCTCTCTCTCTCTCTCTCTCTCTCTCTCTCCACCAGTGCACCTACGTTGGTCGACGTCAGTGCAAATCCCCTTGGTTGATTAACAGGAGGGTGAACACCAGGGCGTCTGGTTCCCGGTAGAAGAAGTACCAGGTAGGTTACCTTGGATGGTGGTGTTGCTGGTGTTGGATGGGTGGGGGTTGGGAAGTGGGGGTACTGAGAGAGAGAGAGAGAGAGAGAGAGAGAGAGAGAGAGAGGCAGGAGACATACCAGAGGTAAATACCGCAAATGGGTGTGTCTGTGGAAAGGTTAGAGCGGCGATAAAATCTTGTCATGTGTCGAGTGTTATTTTCTGAGGTGAAGGGTGTGTTTTGTGTGTGTGTTCTGGTGTTACCACGATGTGCCCTGCCTGTAAGGAGTACTCAGTGCTCCTTGGATACAATGACCCGGTATCTGACCCGACCCAACCCTTAATTGTCGTGGCGATGGCAGGGGGCATTGAGACCCAAGGGTGGTACTTTTGTAATCAAGGGTTCGTACCGTCGTGTTCAAGGGTCGCATTGTCGTTCCCAGGGGTGGTACCTTCTTGCTTAAGGGGTCGTAAGGTCGTGCTCAATGGTCGTATCGTCGTGCTCAATGGTCGTATCGTCGTGCTCAAGGGTCGTATCGTCGTGCTCAAGGGGTCGTAACGTCGTGCTCAAGGGGTCGTATCGTCGTGCTCAAGGGGTCGTATCGTCGTGCTCAAGGGGTCGTATCGTCGTGCTCAAAGAGTCGTATCGTCGTGCTCAAGGGTCGCATCGTTGTGCTCAAAGGTCTTCTATCTACATGTCTCTGGCGATATTTCAACAACGCTTCACTCCCTGGTGATGGTTCCTTCACACACCAGCAACGTATAAGAAGCTGTGCCGTTTGCTATCGCTTTGTCTCAGCTCGACATTTGCAAGAGGAGTTTTGAGATATTTCTATACCTGTGGCCTGGCGAGCGGGTGGTCAGCCGGGGAAGGCGAGCCTGTGTGTGGCCTTCACCTCCGATTTTCTTTATCAATTTTTCCTTCTTTCCTTCTGTGGGAATATATAATGTACACGTATAGAAAAACAGAGAGTTTATGGAAAAAAATACATAAAGGTAAGATGACGTAGGGATGGAAGTGCTTAAAAGTATGCAGATAATAATAGAGACGATGCAGCTATAGGGAAGTCATCCCTAAGTGACTTTCGATAGTCAAAGAAAATTGGTCGTTACGTTAAAGGACGTTAGAGTCAACTGCATTTCAGCTACTCTGTTGTTGGTGTGATGATAGTAACAGCTGGTACAATAATGCCAATTGTAACTCTGTCTAAACTTGACCATGTTCTTGGCATAATGCTTTTGCACAAGTAGCAGCAGATGCATGTGTTTAAAGCCCGAGCATTCTTGTGGCTTGACATGCAACCAAATTCTGTTTTACAGGTTTCCAAGAGCCTGTTTGTGAAAGATGTTTTCAGCAGTGACTTCTGCCGCCTTATGGTATTGTCACTCAGGTGAGGGACGTTCAGCTAATAAAACACAACATGGAACCAGTTTTCCTCGACCATCTCGTAGGGATGAATGTTTTATATCTGTACGTATCATCCCTATTCTTGATTAGACTTTTCTTTTTTGCACTTCCATCATTATAACATCTTACGTTTATGAGATATTTTACATGACTTGCGATAAGCTTCCCGTAGGTACAGCATTTGGGAAATGTCCAAGTCATAGGGACTCCTTCACTTCGATTTCTAAGTATACGATAAATGCCAGTAAACGATATACGTTGCGTGAGGAAGTTCTGTTTGGTTCCTGAATGTTGGGTACGATAGGAGATGTTTGGAGGATATATTTCCAAGGAGGGAGGGAGGGAGGGTGGGCTGTGAGCCTGGAGAGAAGGGAAGGGTGGGTGGGTAACACCTGACTGTAGAAAGGCGTCCCGCCTCCAAACGTAAACTCTCGCCCTCGAGTGCCACTCGAGCTATCATCAAGTAGGGAGCGTCCTGGGTGCCTGCTGGCTCCTCTCTCGGGTGCGAGGGAGGCGGCAGGACACTAGCGGGAGGCAGAGACTGTGGCACTGGGGTCGTACGTAAACTGTGGAGACTGTTATGATTATGGACACTGTGGTCGTAAGTAAAGTGTGGGCGCTTAAAACTGCAATTCCTGGGGGAAGAAAGATACGTTAGGAGAGTGAATGTGAGATCGGCCTCGGGACTGCGTGCTGTAGTAGGGACGGTACAAGCAGACTGGGGGAAGCTGGGGAGATTTTAGGCATCCTGGGTGTGAGAGTTTATATGACGGGAGTGGTAGGGAGACTGTGGTGTCTCTCTTGGAAGCTGGGGTGACAGTGGTGGTCGATATATTTGGTGATTATGGCTGGGGAAGAATGAGTCTATAGGACTTTGGGATGTTTGGAGGGATTATTGTGTGTGGGTGTGTGGGTGTAGCTGTGGTTGGTGTGTGGGGTCCTGGGGTGTGGAGGATGCGCAGGGATGGAAGGGAGTGTGGGTGAGAGGTTATGGGAGTGGAGGAGGTTGGGGTGGGTGGTGTGTGAGGTGTGGTCGAGTACTCTGGAGGTTTTATGACGGAGGGAAGGTCTCTTGAATGAGATACGATTGGCGGACTGAGGGAATCTGCGTCACTCCCAGTACCCTCATCATGGTTAGCTCAGTGGAGAGTGTCAAGATCGTCTACCCCACTAAGTCAGTGAGACGTGATATCTATCCAGCCCTGAACCCATTGGCTGCTCACTGCAAGCCTGCCTAATCCCGAACCCATGGGTTATACACACCTGGCCTACCTAGCCTTTGATCCATGGGCTTTATACACCTGGTCCACCTAACACTGAAACTTATGGACTGTACACACCTGGCCTACCTTGCCTTTGAGCCCATGGGCTGCACACTCGCTGGTCCAGCCCACCCCACACAAGGCCCTCCAGTCAGTTGCAAACTCTCGCCTTGACTGACAGTGACTTTCCTTGACACATTAGCGCACCAGACCCCGTCCCTTGCAGACGCCCACTTTCATTCAAATGGCTTATTTACATACATTAGAATATGAATGTCGCTTCCTTATTGTGTACTTATGCGAGGTAGTCAACGGCGAGGCGCAAGAGAGACTGGAACCCGATGCTCATATTACTGGAACCACCTTGGCCACAGGCGACACGTGTGTGTGTCTGGATTTGCAGTTTTCTAAAAAGAAAAAAGGAAGAGAAAAGAAAATGAAGTCTACACTGTTGAGACAGTATGATTATCTTGCATAAAATGTTTGGATTTTATGACTAAGATTAGGACCAAGGCCACTTGTCCAAAATCCCGTAAATTATTCGTCACATTTTCAATGGGAACCCACACACTTAAATCTCTATTTGGATAATGTGCACATGTTTCATGGATTTTGACATTATTTTTCTAGTTTGCCTTTGTAGTATTTACATAATTCTAACAGCACGTCGGTTCCTGGTACACTTCCCGGACGTGCGGAGATTACTTATGAAACCGAGCAGTTCTCATGGGATAACACAGCAGTACATAGTCTGGACTTAGGGTATCAAGAGGCCTTGGTGTGTTGCCCTTATTGACGGTGGCTTGTGTTGTGAGATCTGTCAAGTTGGCAGTGAAAAGATTTACGTCACTGGCCCGACGAAGCCAAGCTTCATGCTCAAGGGATTGAGACGTCCAACTAAAGAGATTGAGATGTCGAACTTAAAGGATTGAGACGTCGAACTCAAGGGACTGAGACGTCGAATTCAAGGGACTGAGACGTCGAACTCTAGAGATTGGGATGTCGAACTCAAGGGATCGAAACGTCGAACTCAAGGGACTGAGATGTCGAATTCAAGGGATTGAGACATCGAATTCAAGGGATCGAGACGTCGAACTCAAGGGATTGAGATGTCGAATTCAAGGAATTGAGACGTCGAATTCAAGGGATCGAGACGTCGAACTCAAGAGATTGAGACGTCGAACTCAAGAGTTTATGGTGTCGTACTGACGGGGTTAAGACACCTTACCTAAGGGGTTCAGACGTCGTGTTTAAGGGGTTAAGTCGTCATACTCACATGGTCAGTGAATTATACTCAACCAACCATCATACGTAAAAGGGTATATCATCACACTCATCATACTGCCCAGAGAACTTTAGGGGACTCGAAAAAGGTTAATCATTCACACTGGAGGGGTTGTCATAATCCTTAATGGTTGTATTTGTCAGACACGCACTTATACTCAAGAAGGTTTATTCATCAGACTCAAGTTGTTGTCGTTAAACTCACTGATGTGAGTTGGGGGGTAGAGAAGAGAGTTGTACTCTGTCTGTCTCTCTGTCTGTCTTTGATAACTGCTTCATCCCACACGTGTTGCTGCTGGTGGCATTCAGGCCTCAAACTTAACAATCTGTCCCTCTCTCACACAGGACACTTGACAACGTAACAACTCACTTGACTCGTTTTTCGTAATTCTGTTTTATTCACCCGTGCGAGCTACGTGCTAGACCTGCCTGCCTCTTGGCAAAAATCTCATCTTGAGTACTCGTAAGTAAGTCTTTGTTAAGGATTTCATCCTGTTCCTGCTACTTATTGTAGCGCAGCCTTGAAGGTGCAGGAACCTTTGGAAAAAATGTCCTAGGGTAGCACAAGGACAATTTTAGAAAGGGGTCCTGCCCCAAGACTCCATTATCTCCTTACGAGGCTCCAGCAGCACTCAGGAAGCTGGCCACGTCCACCGGTCGAGACCACATGTCATAAAGTGTTGCGGTGTGTGCGACAGAAGGTGGCACTTCATTTCTCCTCATCAGTTCATCTTTATTCTAAACCTGACGATAATCTTCACAGCTTCCATAACCGGTAAACATCAGTTATCCATCGATAATGCTCATGGCTAATTAGATAAAGTAGGTATACTTTTACAAAGGTATAGAGGCAGTCAGGCAATCCTATCAATCAGTAAAGGTAACATTGATTAACAAGAAAGTAACGAACTGTGGTATACTACCTAACATACATCTAACAGCAAAAGTATAACATATGAGTAAAATGGCAGATCGAGGTAACTAGAGTAACAGGCAGAACACTGGCCTCCTTGACATGACAGCTGACAGCGGTGTGTCAAAGGGCTTACAGCTGCTTGGAAAAATCGGTCGGTTAAAGAGACAAACATAAAGAGGAACCTCAGTGTAGCAAATAAGCATCCCTGGAGGACAAATAATCATTTGAATTTTGGTTTCTCTCTCAAACACTGATAATGCTCTCATGTATACACAGTTCCCCTCAGGATTTGTGTACGTTAGAGTTTTTAAATCCTTCGTTTATTCTTCATTTTTACAGCTATATCTATCTGTATCTATCCTTATCAGCCTCTCCTTCTGTGTTGTTTTGATCTTTTCTTTATATTCTTTCGTTTCCATAGATCCATTTTCTGTCGTTTTCATCATTTATTTTCCTTTTAGTTCTTTCATATCAACGTATTTCTTTCTTCTTTGTCTATACATCTTTGCTACAGCTTCTCCCTCTTTCTGCCTCTTCATGGCCAGGTGCATTGCAAGAGCCGCGGCTTGAGTGAGATTATAAGACAAGCAGCACAGCTGGGGACTCATCACAGGCGAGAGACAGGAGATGAGTGAGTTGAGCGAGACTGAGGACACACGTGGGGTTCATCACAGACAGGAGATGATTGAGAAAGAAGGCACAACACAGGTGGGACTCATCACAGACGAAAAACCTGGGCTGGACCCATATCTGGATATGTGTGTGGATGACGCCGGGGGACATGATAGAAGCATGAAAGAGATAAGGATTGCATCAACTCACAAGGGGACCTGGACACAATGAGGACTGCATTATCCTATAAGGGGACCTGGACATGATGAGAATTGCATCAATCTTCAAGGGGACCTGGACATGGTGAGGATTGTATCAATTCACATGATGACCTGGATATCATCAGGAGACTGAAGTCACAGGTGGGACTCATCACAAGCAAGAGACGGGAGATGAGCGAGACAGACGTCCACAAGTGGGACTCACCACGAACGAGAGAGACAGGTGGGTGGGTGGGTAGCTGGCAGCCTCACCTAAATACGAGTTGATTTTTAACTCAGGAAATGTTGTTTTCCCTCCTTCTCTTCCTACCACGGGTTATGTAGTTAATTCCCTCCATGCTGCATTTTCCCCTTATCTCTCCTTCCCTCTATCTACCCGACATCCTCTCTCCACAAGTCCTTAAAACTGATGTCACTGACGCTTCACTTATATGAATATTTAGGTCGAGCTTCTCACATTTTCCGAGAAATCATTCGGTCTATACCCTCGTGTGTGTTCCTGGTCGAGCGCAGGAAGTATTTAGCGTCCTTGTACACCAGCAGGTGTGGGAGTGAGTGGACAGGCAAGCCAAAACGCAACTCAGATGCCTGGAAACGAGGGTATCACACTGGACTTACGAGTCAAGAACCGCCATTGCTGACCAGATGATCTAAGTTTTTTTTTCTTTGGCATGTTTATTTGACGTATTTGACATGAGATAACTTGCTCGGCAGATGCACAATTGATCTTGCAGTGTTCCCATTGTACCTTTCAGTGGTAGGAAACAAGACCAGATTACTTGAATGGAGAGGTGATGATCACGTTCAGTGACACAGCCCCAGCAAGGGTGACATGTAGTGACAGGAAACCTCTGTTGTGATTACTTATTTGTAAGATACGATTTTGTCAAGCAAGTCAAGTAAAAGAAAGAAAAAAAAAAGAAATAAGATCAGTTAATTTTCTGATTTCTTTGTATTGAAATCTCACATCAGACAAAGCTGATTCAGATATCGTATTACAAAAATACTGAAAGAAATAAAGAATCTATAAAATGGCATCTGAAATTCTAAGAATGAGTTTTGAAATAGCTTCTGGTAACTTAACAATTTACTTTCAGATATCAGCTCTAAGAAAAAGAGATTAATAGTAGTATCAAGATGTACCAAAACAGCTGCGTCTGTATGGTTAAGGATGGTAGTTACAGCTGTATGGTATGTGAGGCAAGAGCTGGCTATAATTGTGGCGAAAATCGGAACTCTTGCGCATACCACAGTGAGCCGGCCTGGGTGTTGGTCCCGCCAGAAATAGCCACTTGAAGGTAGTCCGCCTCGGCTTCTGGGGCGAGACCACGCCAGCCATCACCAGGAGACCACGCCAGCCTCAACAGGACAACGTCAGACATCACCAGGACAACGCCAGAATCACCAGGAAATCACGCCAGACGTCGCCAGGACCACGCCAGACATCACCAGGACCAAAGAGTCCCTCGCTGTCACCACCACATGCGCCATCACTATTCACCAGGAGCTGTAAATCAGACTGGTGACTCCACACAAGCATATATAGGAACAGTAACAAAGTCATGCACGGACCTATATGCTGCATTAATACCTGGCATTCCGTCATGCAGCACATAGATAGAGAGCGTAAGGGGAGGTAAATTACATCACGCGTTGGCAGACTTCGGGAATAAGAGGTTCAAGATAATTCTTACGGGTTACATTTGACCCAAATTACATTAAGGCGCGCCTGCGTAGTCCCCTTGGACGCCTGAGGACCTACGAGCGTGTATTAGATGCGTGAGAATAGTCTGGCGAATTAAAGGGAGGTGAAATTTAGAGAAGAAGATGCATTTCTGGGGATAACAGAGCTAAAGAGGGAGAAAGGGGAACA